>VYZT01045499.1:46403-65354 GCA_013400735.1 Pomatostomus ruficeps
TGGAGTGGACGGTGGAAAGTTGGTAGAAACATGCAGCTGGAAACAGAAGCCCACGGTGGAGAAAGATTCTTCCTGGAGCTCCAAGCAGTCTCTCTCCCTCTCCTCTGGGTGTCCAGGAGTGAAGAAGGTACCCTCCAGCTGTGCTTGGCTCTTTTTAACTAGTCCCAGTCCCAGTATCTCTGCCCCCCTTCTGAGGGGAAAAGAATCCCAGCTATCAGGAAGTCCAGATAAGGGCTAGCCAGCCGCACCCATCTCAGAGCCAACTCTTTGTCCCTTCTCAATCACTGACCCATTAAGGTTTCCCAGCAACTAATCACTTGCCCATTATCCCCCCCTGCAACTAGAATGGGGAAAAATTCCAAGATAGAGAGACAAGCAAAAAAAGAAAATTATCCCAAACTCTGACAATTAGTATGGAGATGTCGGATGAAGCTCTGCTACTGAGATTCATGGTGTTTTTCCCAGGATTTCAGGAAGGAGTTATGTGCAAACCTTATGAGTTTAAGATTTTCAGGTTATATTGCAACATAACCCATGAGTTTGATAATGAATCTACCAGAAAAAAACCAGGTTCACAAATAGAAGATTATCTTGTTGTCCTGTGCCTCTGCAAAATTACACAGTTTATCCTTTTCTTCAGTGTTAGGATGGTTTTTGTTTTTGGTTTGGTTTTCTTTTTGAAATTTCGATTTCTGTACTGATCTCTCCTCCTTTTCCCTGTTGCTTCCTGCAGTGATGTTCCATCCAAAACTTGTTGAAATCATACACGGCAAGACAGACTTTTTTTTTTTAATCGAGAGTTTATTTACTGTTGTTTTGGACAATATTTTGTGGAGGTGAGGAGTGAGGCTTATGTGACAATGAGTATTTGAACTGATTACAGCAAGGAAGTATAATGGAAAGGAAGAAGGTTATGGTTATAAGCTGCTGAGTGTTGTTCCATACATCAGTGACATTTTGAAATATCTGGTTTAGAATTATTTGAGCCTACAATCTAGGGGACTGTAATTGAGTTTTACTTCTTGGGAGCTCACAGAGGTTCAGGCAGTGGTTTATAAAATATACACAGAGATCAAGTGGTTTGAAATTCAGACTGATTCTCTATCTTCATTTTTTTTGGTGTGGGAAAAAGGAATAAACCCTCAAAACGCTTTCATTTAAGTCCAGTTCCTGCCAGCAAGGGAAATTTAATCCACTCAAGCCACCAAATCATTGAGTACATTTATTCATTAAAGTAATCAATCAGTGGAAATAGGTTTTTCTTTTTATATATTAAATGGCAAAAATGATGAGTTCATAAAAATGTCAAGAAATTTTCATCTCTGCTATCTCTTTTCTAAGGTCAGCTGTCTTCAAACGTATTATCCCATTTGTGGGAATCTTACTTATTCTGTCTTTCTTGTAGAAAGCTGAGCATTGAGTATTACACAGAGATTAAAATTGAGTAGAAACTATAGAAAATGTCAAACATAGCAGAAATCATGACACTCGCTCTTTTGACTAGTCACAAAAGCATCAACAGTTGTTAATTTTTGAAGCTAGTACTCTGGCAGTGTTACATTAATACATCAGTCACAGCAACTTCTTGTTTACATTTTTGCTAGCATCTACAAGTTTGTCAAGATCTATCGTCTCTTTCCCTTATGCAGTTGGCTTCTTTTATTTTGACAAATGGATCCTTGCCAAGAAGTTATGTATGTGCCTTGCACATCATCATTTGGAAGCAGGAGACAGCATTGGGATTATCATTTTTCTCTACCATTTATAATGCAGTCTGCTTCTTTGAGATCTTGTAATGGAAAAGACTGAGTGAATAAAAACATCAGCTGTCCATTTGCCATGGGAAATAAAATTACATGCATTGTTTGCCTGACTCACTCTAAGCCTAGAAATTAAGTTCCTTTTATTTTGGGAAAGATGAAGTGCCTCCCAGGTTTGTCTTTGAGCTCTTGTTCATTTAAGAAAGGAGGAATGTAAAGGGACCAACTGCATCATGAAATCAGTGTCTTACATCTGCAGGCAGTCCTTTAAAATAGACTAACCCAAATTTACAAAACACTCTTTATAGACCTCTAAGAAGGAGACATTACTATTGTTATAATGATTCAAAACCTCAAAAATGTTGCTACAGGTAAGGAAGAGATGAAATAAAAGGTGTTGCCAATATTTTGGGGGAAGCAGCAATTTCTGAGGTGGTGTTTCCAGATCTTCCCAGAAAGATATGGGACCGTGGGCCATGTCCAATCTCCAGAAGAGGAAGGATATTCCCATGCAATTTCCTGAAGTAAAATTCTGTCCTGAAATGTGTTGCTATCAAACCATTAGTTTGTTACTATTGAATTTGGTGTCAGGTTTAACTATGCGAGTGTGAAAAAGAAATGCTGCTCTTCCTCAATAGTGTCAGGAATATCTACTACCTCCCCCAGCAACGCAGCTCCATCTGTGGCCAATTGACAGAAGAAATTGATTGACAGCAGCCCTGAAATATGGACTAATTAAATATATCATAAGTAGGTTGCAGTGAACACAAATCAGCTTGACCCAAAAAATTTTGGTTCCCAGATGTCAGCAAGACTTTCTGTTTAGCTTTCTAATATAGTCAGAGTCCAGAAGCAGTCTCTAAATAACAGGGGCATCTTTGATGTCAATTCTTACTCCTCACAGTTTTAAAGTTGTCTAACAAATATCTGTGAAGCAAGCAGACTCTAAAGGGCAGCCAAAGGCCTGTTTGTGCGGGGGAATCAGCATGGGGTGAGGTAAGATGAAAACTGAGGGTACAGAAGCTGTCTGTGCTCATTCTTCACAGGGAGAGTGGTGAGCCCTCAGGGTGTGCTCAGATGGCCTTTGCCAGTGCTCGCTGAGGTAGTTTAAGGGGTCACTGTCCCTGGGTATCTGCTTTGTCCTTTTGCTGGAGATTATGGCCCCTATTCCAGCGGAGATGGAAAGGAGCTCATGGCCGCCCTTCCACCATCCTCTTTCAAATCCTGCTGTGCCCATTGAAATCAGCCATGAGGACTGATTTGTGTTTGTGAGCTGAGCTGCTGTTGATGGAGGCTGAAGAACTGAACCACGCTTGGGTTTGCTGCCGCAGCTAAGGAAAGAGGACTGCTGTCTCTTGCCCCATGACGCATGGGGCAGGTGCCAAAATGACATAAAAGTTTAAAGAGCAACCCTGTGTGAATGTAGCGGAATAAGATTGTGGTGATTGATGAAGAGGGGTCACGGACTTCACAAGATGTGAAGATGTAAAGACGTTTATTGTGCAGTGAAAAATGCTTATATACTATTACACAAACAGGAAATAACTTTACACCACAGTGTACCCTAATCACTAATTCTGTTTTAGAATATTACTTTTTATGGTAACAGGTAAACAATACTTTTTAAGGTAACAAACAGTGATTCTCACTTTTGACAGGTTTAGCAGTTCATAAACTTATAATGCTTTTCTACTACTTCTTTGGTGACTCAGGATATGTTTCATGGGTTCTTCCAGGCTAAAGGCAAGAGGTCACTCTGTCTTTCAAGGCCTACTCTGTCTTTCAAGGCTTGTTCCTCTGTTACCTACATTCTGTAATACCACATAAGATATCATGTATTTCGTGGTTAAAAGCCTCTACACAGGGGATTGGGGCAGAATAGCTGGTGGTTTGCATGTTTTCAGATTACAGTCTTGCACTAACTTCTTGGGTACATCAAAACATAACTCTGCAAATTTCAGTTATTCAAAGACACAGTAAACCTGTTATTTTGGGGCAGAACAACACCATATTATTTAGTTATTTCACTAGAATTTGGCAGTCTTCCAACTGGATGACATTAAACAGAGCAGAACTTTGCCTGAGTAAGGAAGTGCAGCTACAATGCAGCAGCTATCATTATCCCTAACTGGGATTACAAAACCTGTTCAGATCCTGCTGAGCATTTCCTTACATGACTGCTGCACGCATTGCAAACCCCTTTTTTTCTTGAGATTTGATGTGGGTCTATGACTCTTAATACACATCCTAGCCCTTGGGGCTGGGCTGTATCAGCTTTCTGCAGAGATGCAGCATTTAAGTAAAGAGAGCAAAGAGGCTGAGACGCAATCTTAGAGACAATCTATGCAACTTGGAGATCAGTTGTAATAATCAGATCAGTTGTCAGTGTGTAGTATTCCCTTGAACACTCAGCAGAGAGCTAACAATATCTTTACTTGCTTTGCATTTTTGAAAGAATTCAGGTATCTTAAATGTATGCAGAAAACACAGGTAAGTGTCACGCTACTGTCATTTGGGCTCACAGCCTATGGGCTAGAAATGACCAATCTTTACTACTCATCAGAAATATCTGGATGATCATTAAAAATATTATGAATACTACTTCATGCTTGCAAACTAAGCTTATCTTCTAGTCATTGGCAAAATGACCAATTTTGGGATAAATGGGCTATAGGGAGAAAAGCTTGGTAAATATGCCACATGATTTAGCTCAGCTGGTTGGAGCATGGTGCTGATAATGCCAAGGTTGTAGGTTCGATCCCTGTACAGGCCAATCACTTAAGAGCTGGACTTGGTTCTTCTGGGTCCCTTCCAACTCTGAATATTCTGTGATTCTGATCTGTCTGGCTGTAACATGTCTTTCTCCTCTACACCCAAATCTTTGACTATGTGTAAATGAATATAACCACTAACATGTTCCACTAGCAGGAACAATTCACAAGGTTGAATCCAACAATACACCATGCAAAAAACCTACTGCAGCAACCCCACCAGCACTGAAACTTTCCTGACAAAGTTTTGTCTGCACTTGGCTGGGTCTAGTCAAGAAGGAAGATTTCAGGAACTTCAGGCAGATCTTTTGCAACAGGTTTCCTTATGACGAAAAAATACCATCTCCTTTTACAAATGGTTTTATGGACACCATGGAAGGCTGCTGGGTCAATATTGATAACAAAGAGGAGAAACTTGGAGACCTGCAGCTCTTCCATGCACCACTGCTCACACCGAAGAGCAGGTGTTTGTCATTTGGCACGTCCAAGGACTTTGCTGTAATGGAGGCACCCAGCTCTGTGGGCCTCCGTAGAGTTGTTTTCCATCTTCCACTGACACTGATGCCAAAAGCTCAGTTCCAACACATCAGGTCACTGTTTGTTTGAGAAGCAAGTACATGAAGGAGTCCTTGGCTTTGCAGAATGTTTTGTCTATTTCTATTTCACAGCTTGTCTTGCTTCTGCTGCACTTTATAACATTTGGATTCTGTATGCGCAATGGAGTACGTGTTGCTTCTGTCCTATGCTCTCCACCCTGGAACAACTAGTGCTGCTGGTCAAAAGGCTCTTATTTTGTGGTTCTACCAAGTCAGAAATGCAAGTGGAATACAGGTGGAAGAAAATCATCAGTGCCACTCAGAACATTCCTTTCCTATTCCAATACTTGTACTTGAGTTTTCTCTGTGAAACTTGAGTTTTCTTCTTGAAACAGTGTTGCCATATCAACTGAAAATGCTTAGTGATTCATACAGAATCCTAAGGAGTGGGAAATCCTATGAGAACACACCATTCCAGGCCCAAATAGACTTCCACTCTTGTCAAGGAGAGTTTTGCCACCAGTTCACATAACACTTGGGATAAGCCTTCTGCAGACACTGATTCTTCCTTTGTTCATTCATGATAACAAAACCACAATAAAACAGAAGGGATGAAAAAGTACTTAGAGCTCTTTGAGGAAACACAGGGCAGGTCCTCAGGTAACTAAATTAGCCCAGTTCCACTGTAGCTGGTGATACATACTGTAATCACTGAAATCATACCAATTTTCCTGTCCAGGGCCCAGGCTGACAGTGTTTGAACATATTGTTGTTCCACAGGCTGCTGCTCCCTCTGTACATCTGGGTGGCGTAGAAATCAGAGGCCAAATGCAGTCCTTGGGCAACACTTCAGAAGTGTGACAGGGGACTGGTTGCATTTTGTATTAAAAAATGTAAATTTTTTCCAGACTGACTTTAGTTCATTTTTCACAGCTTAGTTTTACACAGATGTGTAAATGCAGCTGGACACTGCTTGTAGTAGTTAAACTTAATGGTTGTGGTGAGGGTCCAGTCACTTGTAGGGCTTGCAAGTGCAGCTGCTTGGTCTCTGCAGCCACATCTAAGTCATGCCAGCTTTTCACTCACCTGCTTAACCTCACAGATGAAAGGCAGAAAATTTTCACCAGCTCTGATCTTTCACATAGGTACAAATATGCATGTGTGTTTATAGGCTGCAAATAATTAGTGTATTTTAAAAACAAACAACATGAAAGCAAACATGAAATGGAGACATGGGATGTGAAGCACGTAAGCATGCTGGGGATAAGGCCCAATTTCCAGAGGCTGCTGGCAATTGCCTCATGCCACAGGGAGAGGCGCTGCTTTCCATAATGCATGGAGCCAATTATACCAGTGTCTTGACAGAGGGGAAGGGGAAGAAATCTTTTAGCTGACCCTGACAGACAACAAACTTCTACCCTGAAGCCTGGTGTCTGATTAGTTTTTCAGGTTTTTATTGAAAGGCTGTTAAGTAATAAAAGAGTTTCTTCCCAAGACCAATACCATTTCATTTACCAATGTGCCGTTTGATTTATTCCTCTTAGTTTTTTTCTGACATCAACTCAAACACCTGTACTTCCCCTCCTGAAGATTTGGAATTGCAAACTGACAAGTCCAGTGAGTGGGAGCTGAGTCAGTAATACCTCCAGAGATTAAGGGGGCAGAATATTCATAAGCAATTTAATGTTCTAAAGTACTTTTTGTAAAAAGAATCTAACAATTAGGTATTAATATAAAAAGAACTAAATAGTATACTACTAAAAGATCAGGCTTACATAATATATTTTGCACTCTAGCCACATAAAGAAAAAAAGTTCAGTATTTGATTTCACTCTGAACTTTATCCTTTGATAAATTTAAGATTATGATTGTATTTAAGCCGTTTTATGTCCTCAGTGGGACTTAAGGCACTCAGCGCTTGCAGAATTGAAGTAAGGATGGGAGCAGTAATTTGACCATTCTTGAATTGTATTGCCTAACATCTGAGAAGGATCAGAAAGACAATCCTTAGCCCTGAGCATTATATACAAATGAAATAGGGGTTATCTGGGGGCAGCATAATTCATTAAATGTTCCTTCTAAATGTAAAACACCAAATTCCCTTGACACAGACAGCCTTTCTATCTGCAGTCTAGTTGTGACATAAAAAAAGATATTACAGTAAGAGTAAACTGAAATTCAGAAAGGCCCAGAAGTTCACTGTTTAAGCTCATTCTATTTTCTCATTACATCTTTTAACAAACAGACAGAAAAAATGTTATAGGTATCACAGTCCTCTGAAAAAAATGTCTGATTTTAGAAGATGGGACTAGATTCTTATATGGTATCAATCAGGAGATTTACATTAATTGTAATCCAATTACCCTGTAGCTCTATCAGCTGAGAATCTGATCCAGCAGTTGTAACAGAAAAGCATCCATGTGTAGCTTTGTCTTCCCCTCGTACATCTCTCTTCTACTTCAGACCAGTCTGGGAAAAATTTCAAACAAATATTCCGATCAGAAATTTATGAAGACTGCATAGAATTACACTGGGGCAAAAAACCAGTTTATTTCAAGGGAAAGTGTAAGGTGACCAGACCAAAGTTCAAAAAAATCTCATAACTGTAATTGCACTGTAAGACATGTACACCACCTCATTACACAGACTGGATGTTCTTATCATTGATATATTTATCCTTACACCAAACCCTCTCATGGAACAAGGAAGAATTTGTTGTCCAGCTTGGTCAAACAGGACACAACATGGCCAGTAAGTGGTTCGCTTAAGGCTACTCAGGAAAACGTATCAGAAGAGCGTGAGTCTTTCTCATGCTGGGCTAATGCTGCAGTCCCCAGACCACTTCTGCTGGTCTAGTTCTCCTTCTGTCATTTAATTAATACGGGCACTATCGATAATCTTTGGAAAGTCAGTTATTTATGTTCCAGCTTAACCAACACAGAAAAGTGGAAATGTCTGTTTTGTGAGCTGACAAATGGAGAGTGTTATATAAAGGCAATTGATTTTAAATTTACTGTCACCGTGCCATTAACAGGAGGGCAGCCCAATGACTGGGATGATTCAAAGGTGCTCCCTTCGGCTCCACCAGCACTGCGCAGTGCCCTGCTCATGTTCTGTGTCCTGTGAGACAGAGGCAGACGAGTAACCAGGCTGGTCCCCCTCCACTGCACAGCCCCATTTGTGCTTACAAGAAGTCTCAGGGTCTGAACGAAGGTACTGCTGACCCCAGTGGATATTCAGTTATGCAAAGTGACACTTGCTTTCATTTTAAATTGCTAATAAATGTGAAGGAAAGTTAAAGAAGTCTTGGAAAACAGTTTTGAAAGAATTGCCCTAACTGAGACTATCAAAATACATAAAAATTTGTGGAGAAAAGGAAATGAAAAAAACTTAAAAAGAAGCATTTATGTTTCCTTTTTCTTTTTAGTAATTATGATTTAAAATTTCCTCATGGAAATGGTGCTGATTCATGCATTTAAAGAATACTCTGCCTGTTCAGCCTCTCCCACACTAGGTCAGTCCCGATTCATTGAAGTAGATATTTGTATTTCTTCATGTTTGTATTAAACTTAACCTAGAGATTTTGAAACTGTAATGGAAACACACATCTAGGGTCCTTCTAAAACTTTAGAATACTTTTAAACTATGGATATTTTAAAGTCTTTTAAGATAGAGTATATATTAAAAATGATGTTACAAATGGGTAGTAGAAAGATTTTGTTCCTCATTAATCTGTGACCATGCAGAATTGCAAAGGAGCCACTGAAAGAAATAGGTGAATCTGACAACTTACTGTTTTTTTATTGCCTTAATATAGTGAGATAAAGAACAGGCAAAAACATGCCTTGTTCTGAGTGACTCCTGTTTTATTCAAAATCCATGAGGGCTTACCTTAAAAATATATGATGCTATTGAGTTCAGCAAGCTGCATGATTTATTCAACCAGGCTCACCATTTCTTCCTGTCAGTTATATGTGATCAGTTATTGAAAGTGTCCATCACTCATTATATATTTATTTTTTGGAGTTTAGAGACAGTCTTTTAAAAGATTTTCACACAGGGATATTAGGGCCCAATACTCAAGAACTGACTTTCAGCTAGTCAGTGAAATACATGTTTTGGGGTACATTATCAGTTGATAGAAATCCTTGTAAGCCTCATACTTCCAGTTTACCCAGTCCTAAGAATCTGGCCTGTTAGCACTGACCTTGTACCTGGCCATTTTTGGTGCAGTTTTGCTCTGGCACAGTGCAGTGTGGCTGAGAAATTTTCCCAGAAAAAATGCAAAATATTATACACCATCTCATGTCAGGTATTCTGTACCTCAATTGGTAGAATGAAGCATGTTATTTCCACTTAGTGGGAAGAAACCAACATTGTTATTTCTACTGCTCTAGTGTCAGGGCTTTTTATTTCCACTGCAGTGATTGTACAGGCTCTCATAACCAATAAACCAACATCCACCCTGCCAAAAAAAACAAGAAAAACCCTTGGCTG
The DNA here is from genome assembly GCA_013400735.1 of Pomatostomus ruficeps. Taxonomy (NCBI): domain Eukaryota; kingdom Metazoa; phylum Chordata; class Aves; order Passeriformes; family Timaliidae; genus Pomatostomus; species Pomatostomus ruficeps. The sequence continues at coordinate 55,968 of VYZT01045499.1, forward strand.
GTCAGAAGCACATTACAGCACACAAAAGAAAACTGACTCAGGCTGCAGCTAGAAAGGAAATGTCTATGCTCCTGATAGTACTGTGGAATTTGACTAAAAAATTACATTTTTCTGACAGGTGGACAACCTCTGGATCATTTCCGGTTCTCCAGATGATGCAAGTAGAAAAAACCAAAACAACAAGCCAAGGGCATATATAGATTCCTAACTTCAAAAGGGGGAAAGGAAACATGTACTACCTGCTTGTGATTGTGTAAAATAAATACAGTTCGGGTTTAAGGCTTCTGGACACAAGTAGTCAGATCTAAAGGGCCCAGATACACCTTATCAGACAAAAAAAGTCGTATCATTCTAGAGCAGTGTAAGTTCTAAGAGAATTTTCCCTGAATAAGGGACACAGCATCACTTCTCATGGTTTTCTGCAATGAGAAGCAGCTTCAGGGTGAAACTGTGGCTTGCTGGAAGCTTTGTCACAGAGCTGATGCTAACTAGTTCACTGTGAACACTGGCTGCTCCCCATTCCCAGATTGCTCTTCCCACTTTTTAAGCTCAACTGCCCTCAGACTTCAGCCCTCTGATTGACCTTTCCTTACAGCACATCTTGGTGCTGTGACCTACTCCAACTCCCAACAACAGGCTTTCTGTTTCACAGCATGTGATCCTGGGCCAGGAAAAGATGGCTTAGATTTTATGACAATTGTGGACTACAGAGACATTGACCCTGAACACATAGGAAGCTTAATTCTTGGGTTGGTGAAAATCTACATCACCTCATGAATGTAAATAGAACAAGATGCATTTGTCTTAGCTGAGTGTACAATCTGTAGATTCTGGGGTTATGCACAATTTGTTTGCTGCGCTGAAAAATAAAATATCTTGGTTTTATTCTTTATCAGTAGAAAAAGGTCTCTATTATCCATAAAACTGAGACTCACTCACATTTATATGGCTTTAGTAACACATGATGTATTTTTAAATGATGGAAACTTCACGAGGGAAACTAAAAGATGCTTTTAGGTGAAAACGATGATTCTGTTCTTTGCAAACATAATGATCTCACTTCAACAAATTAGCACAAAATGTGTGCAGAAATATGAAAATGAGCCCTTGGACAGAAAGGATTACCTTTCACCTTGGAATGTGTATGTTAGTGCTTGTAGCAGCACAGTTTTTTCATGAAGAGGTACCTAATAATGATGAACTGTGACTTGAGAATTCATGATATAAGAATAAGAGATATATAACATTGTAAAGCATAGAAATTTTTATGAAATTGATTTACTTCACAGAGAATTTTACTGAAAATTATTTATTTCATGTCACCATAGCTTTTAAATTTGAGGCTGACATCAGCAAAAGATATATGGTGCTTTTTGCTATATGTTGGGGACAGTTTCAAAAAGTCTGCTACAAGTGGCTGCAAAAATAGCAAAATTAATTTTAGCCCATAATATACTGTTCTCATCGGTACCAGCCTACACCTGCCTAGTTGCTGTTGTACATCCTCACGCAGTGGAACTGGAGGTGTGGCCATCCTGAACCCTGTTTCTCAGAGGGGATGAGGGTGGTGAGTTGGAGGAGATTTCAGCCCGGTCTGACAATCTCAGATCCAGCCCCTGCACCCGTATCAGGGAGCAGAAGCAGTAGCAGAGGGCGGGAGGATGCCGGGCACCCTCCCGCTGGAAGCGCGGCACGGCGGCGCTGGGGATGAGGTCCCCGCCGGGGCGCCGCTGCCGCACGGTCTCTGCAGCGCCGGCTGAGGTCACTGTGGCTCCGCACCTCCCGTCGCTCCTGGAGCAGCTTTTTGCTGCTGGAAGAAAGGATACGGCAACAGATTTTTCTGGGGTTTTTTTTTTTTTTTTTTTTTTTTTTTTTTTTTTTCCCGGCACATATAGTTTCTAAAAATGGGGACTAACTGATGGTTGTAATTTTGATGGAGATTTACCTGTAGGCAAGACAGCAATCAAACCCACACTATTAACGGAAGGCTGATTGAGTTAATGAATATAATTGTCAACTCTACAAACTGATTCAGTCTACCTAACAATCTATCAGTTTGTCTTTCCGCTTGGAGTTGTCCCCATTTATATATCACTGTATGGTGGCTGTAGGTGAATACCTAAAATCCCCATAAATATAATATTGTTTGAGGGAGGACTGATGGATGCTTGGGAAAGAAAAGAGGATCTGCTATACTGGGTAACTGAATTTATCATTGTTCAATTAAACACAATAAATTTGGACTAGGCAGCTGAACTAGTAGGTAACATTAACTTTTGTTTTCATCATACAGCTGGTCTGTATGAAATCAGGTCTTTTACTCATTGGACTAAGTCTGCAAAGGACACGTCCTTAAATTAAATGTCTTATGGTCTGATGAATGAAACAGTGCACAGGAAGCGTTACATATAGGTATCAGAGACTGATGCTCTAAAGTAACAACAAAATGTTCTGAGGAGCAGGGAAGAGATAAGGAGATGGGAGAAAACATAAAAAATGCCTTCTTTGAGTCAGAATTTCAGGCTTGGCAAGCCTGCAGCCCACCAAACTAAACTGACACCACAAATCCCACCACTGGATCTGCAGGAGATTTCCCTTCCATACAGGGAACTTTATGGGCCTGTAAAGAAAGACTTTCCATCCTCCCCATCCTCCCCATCCTCTCCATCCTCCCCATCAGTTCAGAGAGAAAGGAGTGATATATTAGAAGAGGAAGACTAAACTACTGAATAGTCAGAAAAGCATAACTCACAGCTCAAGCCAGGGACAAAGCCAATTCAGAAGACCCCTGTACAGATCACACAGCCTTTCTAGAAGCAATTACTATAAATGACCTTTTTCAGATGTATCAGAAGAAGTGTACATTCCACTTCTGATAGAGGAAGCATATTCTGCTTCCTCAGAGCTTGAACCAGTCCTCAGAGCTGCCATCACTGAAGAGGTGAGGGCCAGATTACAGCAAGAGGGTTACCTGCCTTTCCCCCGGGGTCACTCACAAGAGGACAGCAAAAATGAGACTACACTAGCTGTCTGTGAAGAACGTTGTAAAGAAGTGTGACATTGGAATAATAATACATACCTTTCAGAATAAAAGAATTCCTGTGTTTGCAGAGAAGCCACTTTTGAACTCTACTAGTGACAGTAAGGAGCAAGAACCCACAGGGAGAGATCAGAATTACTCCCCAAGGCCAGAGTCTCTCTCTTTGGAGCAAAATAAGAGATGTTCTTCATGTGCTCCAAGGGAAAGGTCTGATGGAATCGGATTGTTCCAGCTCTGTTTTTCTGTCTGTAAGTGAGGCTCTTGTGCCTCTAACAGCAGGGACACAGTCAGGCCTAGGTAGTCCATAGCTGCGTTTTAATAGAGGACACGAGGCTGTGGCATGGGCCTGATCTAGCTTAACTTGTGGAAAGAAACATCAATTGTCTCACTGAGGGGCAAAGGGGCACATACTTGTATAATTTTAAAAAAGAAGTGGGCAGACTGAGGTAAGTCTCCTAATAAAGAGGTGACCAACTTTTCTGAAACCCGTCTCCTATACCTGTATGAAGATAATGCTGTGTTTTGCAGTTTTTCTTTCATCTACAAGACTTTTTCTACACAAACGTGATAATACAATACCTATCTGTGTTCTGACATGAATCTGTGTTCTTAAAGCCTTGCATGCAGCAGATGGAGAAAGATTTATAACCTATTTGCCCATGTGTCAGCTATTCCTTAACCAGCTCTCACATATTACTAATTTTATTTAATAGAAGAGTATTTTGCATGTCCTGTCATGCAACACTGCAAGCCTCTTTCCAACATAAAGAATCCTCCCCCTCCCAAAATTTCTTATGCTGTATCACTGCATGTGTCACAGCTAATAGCTGCTTCATACACATTATCTGTATAACTGTGAGTTTATCCTCAAGTTAGTGGGATTAGACCGTAGGTTCCAGAGCCTACACTGCCATTGAATACACTTACTTCAAATTTAACATGAAGTTTAATCAATAAAGATAACAACAATAAATTTGTCTCATTCTGCTTTTCTTATGCTGTAGAAATGCCCGAGTATAGATGGCTTTCAGCTGTTCCTCAAGAGATACCTTTGTCATTTATTGAGCATTTTGTGCTTCACAAGAATTCCTATTACAATGTCACAACTTAAATTTGCCTTGCCTCAATGCTCTTGAAATGCCTCACCAGCTGATGGAAAAGGGAATATCATTTTGTGCTTGCATGTAGGTGTCATCTAAACCAACAGTGTCTATAATCTATTTGCATAGGCAAACACTAAAATCCCCTGAAGTCCCCTGAAAATAGAAAGAAATATGATTTAAGAAAAGTGAAAAGCCTCTATCTCAAATAATAGAGTGGAACTGCTTGTTAGGAACTTCAGTGAATGAGTCAATATCTCAAAAATGAAACGTTAGCTAAAAGTTGAATTAACTGAGTAAGCCAACTAATTGAAGTCTTAATCATGACCCATAAAAATAATAGATTTGTTTTCATTTTAAAATTTATTTTTATGCATACGAAGACTGTCTGATAGGTATTTTTTAAAAGGAGGTAAGAAGAAAGCAGGGATATTATGTACACTGTTCAGGTCCTGTCTTGCTTGCCTGCCTGTGGGAACCAAAAAAGTATTTAAATTATAACATCGGAAGAGTCAGGAACAAAAAATGTCAAGTGTTTAGGAGAGAAAGGGTTTTTAGCCTTGACTGTTTTGATTTTTTTCATTTTGTTTAATTTTAATGTCTAAAAAGCATTTGGAAAGAGGATGTTTTTATTTAAAATTCAACATCCATAATACTTACATTATGGTGTGAAAGCTGCACTAGATGACTGATATCTTGGCAGATCTCCCAAGGGCTTAAGCTGGGCAGGATTTTACCCATTATTTTTAAAGCTAACAAGTATAGGAGAAAAAAAACAAACAGAAGAAAAAAGATTCACAATTTCATTGTAATAAATAAATAAAAATGGCACCAGCTTAACTTAAAAAAAAAAAAAAAATCTTTAGGGCATCCAGCTTTCTCAGAAGTTTTAACGGACCACTGGGTCAGGTTTGTTATCTGAAAATATCCGCTCTAAATATAATTCAGAAATAAAAGGGAGTTTTGTGTGGTGATGGGTTGTTTTTTTTTTTTATTTAGTAGTTTGACAGAGACTTACCCTCTATTTTACCTGAAGGATTTACTAAAATTCACAATCTGAAATACCAGCTCAAATTCAGACACATGGATGAACACATGGCAGACTGTTTCTCATTGGAAATGGCAAGAACGTTTCCACTGACTTTTCATACTTATTTAGTGATTTTTATGCAGCACCAGTAACACCATTATCTCAGCACTGACAGAATGATAGAAACTATAAAGTATCTTCTTTGAGACATTTAAACCTTTGCTGGATAAGATGCTAGTAAATGTGATATTAATTAAGAAATAATCCTACACAATAGTAAAAGACATTATATCCTTATGAGTAAAAGGAGTTTCTCCATTTTTAATATTTTTAAATCTGTGGTAGGCACAGGATAATGTTCTTAATTTGTTACTTTTTAGTAGAAGATCAAAGCGCATTATAAATTTAACCTTGATTTGAACAATACATTTCCTTCGCATTCTCTAGGCCTGGGGTTTTTTGAAATCATCAGTAACTTTTGGGTGTGTGTGAAAGGCAATATGCTCTCCCTCTGTGGCCAAAAAGTAATGTAAGTAAATTTCCATGGTTAAAAACTTAAGTGTAAACATTTTAAATCTTAGAATCTAGTGTAAAACAGTTCCCTTAACTTTCCAAATGTGCTCAGGTGCTTTGATGATGGGCAAAGCATGACAGCTAAACTCAGGAGGTCGTGTTGGGGAGGAGATTGTTCAGTGCACGGGTGGCTGCTTTAATTTGCAGTTCCCCACTCTTCAACAGCCCTGGGATCAGCTTTGTGAAAACTTCCCATTCCTCAGCCACGCCAAGGCATGTATTCAGGGAGCTGTGTATTCACATGCTTGTTTCATGTCCCTGGAGCTGAGCTTATTGATTACTCACATACTTAAACATTCGTAACCTTAACAGCTTTGTTAAATTGGGGACTAATTCACTTACAGTCAGTCCCCATTTTGTGCAACAGGGATATACATTTTTTTAAAAGGGAACAAAGGAACAAACAAAAAAAGATGTATGGGCTTAAAACAGGCTTTAGACAGATTTGAGGTGTTCCAGTACATGACTGAATCTAGCGCATAATGTTAAAACTGATTTTCTTCCAAAACATGGGCAAACCTGTTAATCACTAAGGGCAATAGTAACAGAGGCAGCACATGGCAGACATTGGTAGTGAGAGAAAAATGCAATGCTTTCTTCAACATTACACATTACTTTAGCTTAACTTATTTTGAAAGGTTAAAAGGTGCAATTTTGAAACAGCTAGTAAGTATGGTTTAGAATGACTTCTAATCCATATTATGCCATTTTCTCTCAGTGTTTTAAAATTTTTTTAATAAAAAAAATTGACTGAACAAAGATGAATTTCATCATACTATTTCCACACATCTATTTTTTAACCTTGTGGTGATTCACAGGCTAACATTATGTGAAATCACCTAATACTCTTCACAGAAATATTTCAGTCCAGTAGTAAAGAGAAGAATGCATTTGAAAACAGAAAAAGGAACAGATGGATAAAACTGCAAATATTATTTCAGTTTAGTCTAATTAATTACAGAAGCAGAAAGATTCTTGCAGTACCAGAATTTGCAAATGCTGAGGCTGATCTCTGTGCTCCAGAGTACAGCCCTCAGAAAGGGCTCCTTTGGACTAATTGCATCTACTGGATGGACAGATAAACAGTTTAGTTCTCTAAAGTTGTTTTCTGGATAAAAATAAAGCCCCTTATTTTTGGAGACAGCCTTCAACCAACCTTTAAAACGCAACTGTTCTCCATTCTCACTTCTCTAATAGTTTTTTTTTATTATTATTTTATGATTACTATTTCTTTGCAATCATTCATTTTAACAGAGCAGGATTTACTTACATCCTGCAGTGGGACAGTAAGCCCCCAAGAGGCATGGGTTTACAGGAACCTCTTATGTCCCATTTTCCAGCTGTGGGAAAGTGATTTTCAGGGAAGGGAAAATGACTTGTCTAAAATCACACAGTGAGATTAATGATACAGCCAAGCATTGAACGTTTAGGCTGTGGTCAGATGATCACTAAGATTGGATTTATGCATTACTGGATCACCTGGCAATACAAATTTGGTGCAGACAGGCATGCACTCCTGTTGAATTATTCACAGCACATCAGATAGTGCTTATGTCAGCTGGTGCCCTGAGATAGCCCAGAGTGCAGCGTATCCCATATGCCATTCGTTCTCATCTCCCAGGTGTAGTTTGGGATGATGGCTTGTTGCACTGTGGTAGGAAAGCTAGCTGCTGCTTAAGAGGCTGTTATTACCACAGGAACAACCCTAGAAAGTCACCATGTGACATGCAAGGCATTGTTTTAATGTCACAATGTGTCAGGGTATCACAGTTCCAGGATGGAACAGGGGGCAACATGGATCTGTTGTTGGCTCTGCCCCTGGAAGTGCCCATTTCCTGCTACAAGCTGGTGATAGAGAAGTGCAGAAGTGATGCCCAGAGAATGGTATTTCACACTGGGCTACGTGAGCACGGAAGGGGCAACAGAGAAGAGAACTAATTGGTTTGTCAGACCTTTTCTCATTGCTGATAAAACCGAGTGCAGTAAGGCCAAGAAGCAGCAGGTTCCTGTTCTCTGAGGCATTGAGGTCTGTGAGAAGAACTATGACCACAGGATGAAGGTTATTCTTTAAATATGGGGAGATCCAGAATATGAGGAGATCTTCTGAAAAGGAGTGTTCCCAAACATCACATTGTAGATGTTTCTCAGGAAGGTGCCCACCCAACCAGTGATATTTACTGAACACTGAGGAGAAAGGGACTTAAACTATCTGAGAGGTGGCAGCTCTTGACTCCTAACATTTGGATCCAAATCAATTTGGGGCTTAAAAGGAATAAAGACAATGCTGAAGTTCAGAATGCTCTTTCGAAGTACCCCGGCTCATGATTTGTGTGAGCCATGCAGGAATTCAGAGCAAAAGTTGTTCAACTGAGTATGCATCCTCTCCCTCTGTCCTGTGACCTGCCCTGATTCTTTATCAACATCTTGGGTCAGTGAAACAATTGTACTGGGGTCATCTTCAGCTGGTTTCAGAGACCTCATGAAACTTGTGTTCTCTGTACTCCTCAGCTGATGCCCTGGAGACAGGACAGTCTGCTGTCTTGGTCAGCCACTCGTTATTTTGTGCTTCCAAAAATATCCAATGCCTCACTTGCTTCAGTTCATCCAGCTCAACCTAAACCAGAGATAAGACAGTGCACTTTCAAGTAGGTCAGGTTGCTCAGAGTCCTGTCCAACTTGGCCTTCAGTATTTCCAGAGATGGGGCATCCACTGCCTCTCTGTGCAAATGGTTCCAGGGCTTCACCAATCACATCATAAAATATTTATTCCTAATATCTAATCTAAATTGACCCTCTTTTAATTTAAAACCATTAGTCCTTGTCCTATTGGAACAGGCCCTATTAAAAAATCTGTCTCCATGTTTCTTATAGACCCCCTTTATTTATTGAAAGTCCGGAATAAGGTCTCCCTGGAACCTTCTTTCCTTCAGGCGGAAGAAACTCAACTCTCTTAGTTTTTCCTCATAGGGGATGAAGATGACTTGAGAAGACCTGTCTGATTAGGCTTTGAATCTTTAGGATTTACATAATCTGTTCTGGTGGCTCAACTGTGAGCTGGTAACCACCAGCTGAAAGATGGTAAATGACAACTGAGGACAGTAATGAATAGTTCGAGGTTGTAATATCTTGAAGGCTCCAATTACTGCCATTGTGACTCTGTGACTGTGCCCGAAGACAGAGTGTGGGAGTGACTGGGCTCTGCCAGTGACTAAGCGATTAGCCCCAAAGGCAACATGGCACATTTCTCTGGGCCTCCATTTCTCATCTGCGGAAGCAGAGCAGCACTGTGCATTCACTTTCACTTAGCACATCCTGCTTTGACACTAAGTGTGAGGATTCAACTTCAAACAGGGATTTCTGAAATGCATCATGAGGGAGCTAGGCATCTGCTCAAATATAACGAAAACAGTAGTTAGAAATTACTGGAAATGAGCCCATGTCCTTGCAGTAACAACAGCTCCACTTCATCTCCTTCATATTCTCTTTTTCATATAGAGAGATCGGAAAGACCTTATTTCCCCGTATTAAGATCACATGGCAAACCTTTTCTTGGAGCAAAATGCCTGCTAAAACATTTTGGTTTATGTAAAGGCACAAAGTGGTATTACCTATGGGGCTTCGGGCTGCAGGGGCCTCCAGGCAAA
>VYZT01045505.1:0-19260 GCA_013400735.1 Pomatostomus ruficeps
CGACCTCCAGGAATTCCCCAATTGTCCCATCAAACCTCCAGCGCCGGCAGCGAGCGCTGGGGAAAGAGCATGAAATCGAAATTAAGTCGAGAGTCTCTTTCCAAAACAAATTCCTCCTTGAAGAATCGAGCCCAGACTTCATTACAACAACTCAATTATCCACGAGGCTGAGCTCGGGAGACAAGAGCTCCCCACAAGTGCTTCACGCTCCGCTCCCGTCACAGCCTCCGCTCCGCGCAAAGGGGAGGATCGGGAACGGCTGGAATTTCCCCGGCACTGCGAATGGGAGGATCGGGAAGGGCTGGAGCTTCCCCAGCACCAGGAATTGGGAGGAATTGGGAGGAATGGGAGGAATTGGGAGGAATTGGGAGGAATGGGAGGAATTGGGAGGAATTGGGAGGAATGGGAGGATCAGGAACAGCAGGAGCTTCCCCGACACGGCGAATGGGAGGATTGGGAACAGCTGGAGCTTCCCTGGCATGGGGAATGGGAGGAATGGGAGGATCGGGAACATCTGGAGCCTCCTCGGAACCGCAAATGGGAGGAATGGGAGGATCAGGAACAGTGGAAGCTTCCCCGGCCCCACCAGGACAACAAATCACAGCAACAGGGGCAGAACTGGAGCTCCCCTCCGGCAGAGCCTGCCCCGGGCTGGGTTTCCGTGAGCTCCCTCCAGGGCCGCTCTTTAGGGTGGAAAAGTGGAATTTGATCCCCAAAGTGCCCCCATCTCTCCGGAAGGGGAAGCAAACATGAGGCATGAGAACTGTAAATTCACTTCCAAGCCTGTGGGTCTCTCTCTGCTGAAGGAACTGTGCAGGATTAATATTTTTGGAGTCACCTTTCACTCCCGAGGATGTTTTTGGAAATGAAACAACCCTGCTGGCTCTGCAGGAGCCGGAGCGCCTCTCTGCATTCCCAGATTGTGCTGTTGGAGCCTCCCTGCCAAGCCCATCCCAAAATTTCCACTTCCAAGAGATGGGAGCTTTGAGGAGAGACTTCCAACAACCCCGGGTCCCACTCTGAGACCCTCCTGCTCCAACCTCCAGCCTCCATCCCTCTCTGGAAGCACCAAGGAGCAGTTTTTCCCTCCTTTCCTTCCCAATTTCCAGCTGCCATTCGCTCTGTTTCCGTCCCAGCAACAGCTCCTGGGGAGGTCACAAGATTTCAAGTTTTTTACAGAAATCCATCAAATAGCCTCAGAAATAAATAAATAAATAAACAAACCTTGCAGGAAATCTTCCTGTCTGTTATTTTCCAGAGTGAAGGAATGAAGGGAGGAAAAAAAAATAAAAAGAAGAATTTACAGGTAATTTCCCTGTCAAAAGTTCCTGTCTGTAAATACAATCAAGATAAGAGTGACATGGCAAATAGCTCCTTTTCTCTCCTGAATGAATTATTCAATTCGCCACTGATCCCCTCTAACTGCTCCAGGATTGCCTTCTGCTTCCCTGATTTATTTTACTTTATTTAGTTCTGTAGAGAAGCTGCTGCCAATAATCGAAAGGAATTCAGGCAATTTCAGGATTCAACAAATCCCTCCCGCAGCCCCGGCAGCTCAGCCCGACCCCCGTCTCTCCCCCCTGGATCCTTCCCACTCTCCTCTCCAGCGCTGCCGCTGATCCGGGATTTCTTCTTCCCCAGAAAATCCCTGGAGTAATCCGGATCACCCTTCCCTCGGGATGGAGCTGGGTTTTGGGAGAGGTTGCAGAGCCCCTGTAGGGATCGGGGTGTCCCATAAATCTTCTTCCCGTTCCCAAAGGATGGAGGGAATCCCACCCAGCACCCGGGAACAGCGATAACCCTGCTGAGCTGAGAACTCAGTGTCGGAAATCAGATTCTTCTCGGTCACATCCCTGAATTTCTCCTCCTTGGAGAAGCCACAGCCCCACAGGGAGCGGGAATTCACCTCTCCACACACCTGCGGGGATTCTTTTTCGGACAGCCCCAAAAACCTCGTCAATAAAGAGCAGCACTGCAGCCGGCGTGGAGAGCCGAGAAATGATATTACCCCGAAAAAACCCGCTCTGCAGCCCCACCAAAGCTAATAAAAACACAGAACAGAATGGTTTCGGAGCCGCCAAATAATATCCAGAGGATGATTCAATTACGGGGGATTAGCGCCGGTCTGGCTGCGGAGCCCAAAGTTCCTCCGCGAGGTTTGGAAGCGAGGGGCAGGTGACGACTTCATAAACCCCCGGCCCGGGGTGTGGGGGCTCCGAGGAGCCCGAAAGGAGGAGCAGCAAAGCAGAAAGCAGACAAATGAACCCCTCATTCAGCTCACGAAACAAATCACGGGGATTTGGGGTTTTTTCTCCCCGGAGCAGGTTTCAGCCAGGGCAGCGTTTCTTTAGGTTATCGATTAGCAATTAGAGAGGTGTTTCAGCTGCTTCTCGGCTGTGTCCGTTATTCCCTCCAGAATTTCAATTCCACAGGAGCTCTTTCCACCCAGCAGTGGGGGCCGGGAAAGCAGCACTGCCTGACCCCCTGCCCCCAGGCTCGCCAAAAAGCCTTGGGGAGTGGTGGGGAAGGCAGCACGCCAAAAAAGAAAAATAGTCTGGAAAGGAGAAGAAATAATCTCGATTCAATTCAAGCAGGAAGCTTCTTCCCCGTGGAGGAAGGTGCGGGAAGGTGCGGGAAGGTGCGGGAAGGGAAGGGAAGGGAAGGGAAGGGAAGGGAAGGGAAGGGGGCTCTCCAGCAGCTCCCTCCCTGAGGAGAGGGGTGCTGGGATCACAGGGACACAGGGTCAGGATGTGGGGACCTGCTGCTGCCTCTGTTACTGTCACCACGGGGGGTGGTCTCACACAATGCCACCCCAGTGTCCAACAGCCGTCACCAGAGCAGCGTGAGGGGACGCTCTGTGGGCTTGGAACACCCCGGAGGATGTCCCTGCCCATGTCCCTTCCATCCCATCCAGCTCAGGATTCTGTGATTCCACCAGCGACAGAGACTCCCAGCGCCAGCCACCAACCGCCAGCACATTCCAGCCAAGAATCGATGCAGGAAAACCGCCGGAGTCTCCGAGGAAAGAGAGGCCAGACCCTTTCTTCAACAGCAATTTTCAAGCCTTTTTATTTGGTTCCTTGTAAAAAAAAAAGGAGGGAAAATAAAAGGAGAAGAAATAACAAACTGATTTCAGATAATTCACCAGGGCTCCGGGTGCATTGTAAATGTGTGCTCCAGCCAACCGGCAATTTGATGAATTTCGCAGCCCGCTTTTGTGTCGCCGCTTGCCGAGCAACGTCCTCCCCTGGAATTGTGGCTGCCTTAATATTCTCTTTAGCACACGGCATAATTGCCCCCTGCAATTTGTTGCCTGGAAAGGTTACCGGGGAAGAAAGGAAAGGGAGAGAGGGACAACTTTGTTGGCGGGGGAACAAGGGAGAAGGGGAGAGACAAAGCCGACGGCATTTGAAACGCGATTTATTCCAGGGCAAGGGATCCCACTGCAGGAAGGCATGGGCTGGTGGGGCTGGAGCTGCCACAGGGATGGGATCCATCATCCCAGTGCCCTGCAGCAGCGTGGGCCGGACGTCCCTGCTCAGGGCTGAAACGACAGCGGTGAGGAGCAGGAGGAGAAATGGCCACACCACGGAGGGGAAGGGAAGGAGGGAAGCCCGGTGGGAAGGCTGGAGCAGGGGTGGGGAGGGGGCGGCGGGCGGGGGCGGCGCGGCGGCAGGAGCCCGTGTTTATTAATTTTCTGCTTGGCTGCGCCCGGTGCCACAGCTCCGAGATCATGGAGCCGCTCCACACTCTATTAAATAATTCAATCTGCGAAGAATCCAAGTGTGTAAGCGAACACTCTTATGCGTCTTAAAATTTAATTGCGGAGCTAAACAAGATGAAGTGCGAGGAAGACATAAAGGATATGAAAATAGATGCTGCAGCTTTTGTTTCTCCGGCTGCTCCAGCCCTGCCCAGGAACCTCTCCCCATTTTTCACGCGCTGCCGCTAAAGAGCCTGAGCCTCCTTCATCTGCTTCCCCCCTCCCCTTTGCTATTTACAGCTGTGTTTGCAAGCAGCAGGCCCGCAAATCACTTAATATCCATTAGAGCAGCTCCATTCACCCCGCTGGCTCCTGCTCTGGCAGCCGTTCCCTTATAAATCCTCCTGTTCCAGGGTTTAGGGAATCACCTGGGAGCGCTTGCTCCGGCCGCCCCTTTGCCCGCTGGAGGCCGGAGCCTCCCCCTTGCCAGGCTGGAGAGCATTTCCGTGCTCCTGCAGAGCCTCTCCTCCCTTTCTGGAGAGGTTCCACCCTGAGACCCCATAAACTAGCCCTGCTGGAGGGTGAATTTTAGCTACACCTGCAGGGCAGGTGTGACCCAGGGCCTTCCTGCACAGGCCGGGTGATGAGAGGGGTGAGAGCCTCCCCTGCCCTGTGCCACTGCCCAGAAAACCTGGAAAACCACAGGCAAGGGTCTGAAATTTATTTGGGAAGAGGGCTGAGCTTGTCCCTTGGGACTGGGGGTGAAGGAGAACCCATCACTCACAAAAGTTCAAAACCGGAGGCCCCAAACCCCAGCGGAAACCCTCACAAGCTCGTTCCCAACCCCGCCTCACGTCCGAGGTGCCGATGACAACTGAGAGCAGCCCTGGAGGCTCAGAGCCCAGCTGTGAGCATCGGAGATTTGCTCAGAACATCTGCAAGCACACAAAACACCTGCTCCTGCCCCAAAAGCCGCATGCCAGGCCCGGGGCTGGTCCCACAGCCCCGATAGCTGGGACCTCCAGAGCTGCCAGAGCAGCTCCCGCGGGGCTGGATCCCAGGGAATGGCTCCATTCCCACCCACCGACCTGCAAACACCCCAGGAGGGGATTCAGGGTGGGAACACAGGGCCGAGTGTCCCCTCTGTTGCACAGCCCTGCTCAGAGCTGCGGCAGTGCCCTACAAACCATCCCCGCAAAAACCACTCACGCGGAGCTGCTGCATTTCCCTCTCCGTGCTGGAAGATCAATCACAGCCCCGGCTCGTGGCAGGAGCAGCGAGCTCAGCCCCTCCTGTGCCCAAACGGGGCATCGCTGGGATCTCAGCTCTGTTATTACAGCCAGGCTCGCAGGTGTATTAATGCAATTTCTGCTTGCAAAGGGCAACAAGTGAGACCTCGGGCTGCTTTGTCTTCATTTGCGCCGCTGCTGAGCTTTTTTGGGTTGTTACAGGGGCTGGCGGGGTGAGAACTGCCACAAAACCCTGCAAAGCTCCACAGCTCGAGCCTCATCGGCTCCCCAAAAGAGGGGGGCATTGCTGGGTGGGGGATGAGGAGCTGAGACAGCAAATCAATATCAATAATCAATAAAATACAGTAGCTTTGCTGAAGAGCCCGGCAGGCCAAGACACGCTGGGACAGGGGACCAACAACACCAGTTCCACATGGATTTCCACATTCCAAAAAAATTGAGGGGGTCCCACCCAGTCCCCACACTCCTCCCTGCCATCCCCCCGTGCCTGATCTGCTCCAGCGCTGACAGTGATGGACGGGGAACACAGCAACAGGTGAATTAAAAAGGCGCCGCCGCCGCCAGGAGTGGTGCTAAATGTCAGAAAAGATCAACCCCGGCGCTCCCAGCGTGGCTCTGCTCCCGCCGAGCGAGGTGATGGAGCGGAAATGCAGCCGGCAGAGAGGCGAGGGCAGCTCAGGAGGGTGCTGAGTGCGGCTCGGAGCCTCACCAGGAGCCGTGGGGTGGGAGCCATCACTTCGGATCCATCAGGTCCAGATCCGAGCCAACCCAGCCGGGCAAGGATCAACTCCTCCCCCTGGACAGGAGAGACCTGTACAGGAACCTCTCAGCTCTCCTGTGTGTCCTCCCTGCCGTTCCATGAGAGCATGGTGCTGGAAGGAATGGAGGTGTGGGATAAAACCCTAATCCCACCCCTAATCCTAACCCTAACCCTAAACCTAACCCTAACTCTAATCCTAAACCTAATCCTAACCCTAACCCTAATCCTAACCCTAATCTTAATCCTAACCCTACTCCTAACCCTAATCCTAACCCCAATCCTAACCCTAATCCTAACCCACCTCCTGTTCCGGATGGAATCCAAGACATCCCAGTCCAACCAGTCTCCCAGGACCTGCCTGCCTTGCCCAGCACCAGGGGCCAGGTAAAAATTTCCAGCATTCCACCAGGGATGTGCCCCTTCCCATTCCCTCGCCTTCCCCACACAACACGTTCCTGCAGGACAACCTGAGAGAAAATACAATCTGTATTCCAAGGACACAGGCCCTAAAATAACGTTATTTTGCAGTAGTGCCACTTTAAATCTCGAGCAGCTGAAAAACCAATTTGCACTTAGAAACATTCAATTTGTTTGCAGGTGTTTTTCTCTTAAGTGGCACCGGGTAATCGGGGCTGGCAGGGGAGCCCCAGGCAGGTGCCACACGCCTGGGCACTGGCTGGGCCAGGGCTGGTGTGGGACATTCCAGGAGAGTCCTGGGGCTGGAGAATTGGGAAATTAATTGGGAAATTAAATGAGTGGGGACAGAGAGGGGCTGAGCACCCTCCAGTGGGCATGGCGAGGGTGGAGAAGGACATGGGGACAGAGGGATGTGGGGACAGAGAAGGACGCAGGGGATGGAAGGGGATGAGTGACCAGTTCAGCTCTTTGCCCACCCAGGAGTCAGGAGGTGACAAAACTGAAGGAGGGAAGGGGCCAAGGGTCCCGTCCTGCTGCAGGAAAGCCGCTGCCAACGGCTGCCGGGGGATGGAGCTGCCAAGGCTTGGGCTGCCCACAAGATCTGCTCTTCCCAGCGAGAAGGGAGAGTGACTAACCCCAAACCCAAGCCATCCATCAGCCGAATCGATGGCCCCGCCACGCGGCGCTCCCGTCCCTCACCTTGCAGCCGGCGCCTGGAGGTGTGAGCCTATTGATCCCCCGGATGCCCGTGTGATTGGAGTCCGCAATCCAATGCCTGCCAAGCCCGGCCGAGCCCAAACCTCTCAAATCATGTTGACACCTTTAGGAGGTGCCGGGCGCTTCATCCTCCCCGGTCCGATATGTAATTATGTCCTTGTCACCGTGATGTAGGGGCTTGGCAGGGCAATAAAACCTCGCGAGCCCTGCGGCCGAGCACGGCTGCCCCGCGCCGCCGGCCAGAGCGGCCGCTGCCAATTCCTGGCTGTAGTTAGAGCGCAGGAAATAGAGCTCAATAAAGCGGCGCGTGGATCACGGCAGAGAGTTTGTCTGCGAAAACAGGTGGGGGAGATGTCAGGGGCTGCTGTCACCGCGGGGCCTCGCGGGCTTTGAGCGTTATTCACTTTCTCTCCTTCCTGCTGCCAGCCGCGGAAAGGCGGGAGCAGGCGAGGGAGGGAAATTCAGGATCCAACCCCGCTCCTTTCATTTCTCAGACACCACCAATCCGATCACAGCAGACCGTCCGGAGACTGCCAAACGCTCCCCTCTGCTGTG
Organism: Pomatostomus ruficeps; assembly: GCA_013400735.1. Lineage (NCBI taxonomy): Eukaryota > Metazoa > Chordata > Aves > Passeriformes > Timaliidae > Pomatostomus > Pomatostomus ruficeps. Next base: position 7,403 of record VYZT01045505.1, read on the forward strand.
GGGTCCTGGAAGCTGCTGGAAACTGGTGTTTCCCAGCCCTGTCTGTCCCCTGAGGGCTCCAGGGCAGCCCAGGCACGGGTGGTCACAGCACGGAGCCCTTCCCGCTGTCACAGCCCGTCAGGCTGGAAGGACATCAGGGGGTTTCAGCACAGCACAGCCAGATCCTCAGCAGCCCCACGCTGGGCTGCAGCAGCAGCCGTGGCAAATTCCCTCTCTGATTCCCTAATCCCTTCAAAGGCCTCGGAGGCTGCTCGGGAAGTTCCCACCAGTCCTGCTGGGAGCGGGGTGCTGCGAGGCAGCGGAGCTGCTCTCCTGGCTGATGTTCCCCCAAAGAGCACAAACAGTTCCCAGCAGCTCGATTCCTCCCCTCAGGGCTCGGCAAGCATAATTTTTCTTCCCTAATACATCTTTTGCTTGATGAGCTGTCGATGGCAGGAGGATTTAATCTCCCGTACCCTCGCTCTCTCCCAAATCCACTAAGGTGAAGGCACTTCATTACAGAACCACTCAGCTGTCCGTTCCTATCGATCACGCCTTGGCATGGGTGACCTTGGATCGATGAGCTGCCGATTATTTAGTGCCTGTTTGCCCACACCAAATGCCAGCGGGGTCAGCACCAGCCCCTGCACCCAGCTCCAGGACGGCGCCTGGCACAGCTCAGCAGCTCACAGGCAGAAGCAGGGACACACAGCCAGCTCAGACACCAGGATTTGCCATCTGGGGACAATTTGTCTCTTCGTCAAGTACGTTCAGGCCTTGGGTTTGATGTTTCTGAGTTGAAGGCCCATGTCCTGTGCCCAGGGTCCATCCTGGGAGGCATCACTGCTGCAGGGCAGACCCGCTCCCAGGCCCCTGGGCAATCTCCCACCACAGCTTCACCTCCAGAAATCCAAGATTCCATCAGGAAAAGGGCAGGGAGAGCCAGGACAGACCCAGCGATGTGAGAGGTCAGCCCAGGGAGGTGACAGAGTCCCTCACTTCACTCCCAGACCCAAACCTCGCTCTGTAACGCTCCGGTGATTCACCCGCCTCCGCCGCGTCCCCTCCAAGCAGTCACTGCCTTACTTTTTAATCAAATCCTTGGCTTCCCTTCCCTTCAGGAGCCAGAGCCATTTTTCTATTACATCCTGATTGATCAGGCCCTCGCCAGGCGCTGTCAGCACCGTCTTGGTGCTTCATTTCCCGTCCCCACACAGCGGGTTGTGGGCCGAGCCCGCTCGCTCCGGTGCCAGCAAACAGATACATAAATGCACACAATTAAAGAGGGAAGGCAGGGGGAAAATTGATCCCGCTTTTGATTTGCTGCCCCCAGCTCCGAACCCCGCATCAAAGGGAGGGAGCAGCCGGCGTTAACCCCGGAGCGCGGGGGCACAGGAGGAGGAGGACGCGGAGGTGAGCCCGCGGTGGTGCTCAGCGCCAGCAGAAAGAGACTCCATCCGTGTGCTGTGCGAAAAAAAAACAAAAGCAGGAGCAGAGTCTCCAGGGCTGCAGCGTTCCTCGTGCTAATGAGTTGTTTTCCACTGCAAGGAACCGGGAGAACAAGCCCAGAGTCTGCTAAACAAGGACTGTGGCTACGCCGGGTCAGAGATCAGCCGCCCCCCGAAGAGAGCGCAGACAAGATGGTAAAAACACGGAATTAAACCTCTTCTCCCTCCTCCCTGCCCATCGCCCGCAGACTGAACGACTCTGACGTGCACACACGTGGCTGTGAAAGGCTCGGTGGTGCCTGGACATCCCTGGGGTCACTCTGGATCGGGAAGGGGTTTGGAAGGGTGAGCTGTGCCTGTGTTCTGTGGGACAGACCCAGGACAGGGGCTGGCCTGTCTGACCACTGCCAGACCCCCACGCCAGGCGAGGACAGAGGCTGGACAAGGCCATCCTCACCGCTCTGTCATCGAACCCCATCCCTTCTCCCCGCACAAGCCAGGGACAGCCAGATCAGCCCCATTCCGGATCAGTCCCATCCCCGATCAACCCCATCCCGGATCAGTCCCATCCCCGATCAGCCCTATCCCGAATCAGCCCCATCCCGGATCAGTCCTGCACAGAGCTGCCGGATCTGTGCTGGCATAGGAGTGCGGGGCAGCCCTGCCCTCAGTCCCCGGCGGATTACAGGAGTTTATCAATTTATTGGGGACAAGAGGCGCTCGGTAGAAGGGTTCTGGGACAGCACGAGCGGCTGGTCAGAGCCTGCCCAGCTCCTCAGACATCATGGCCAGGTCTGGCACATCAGAGCCTGGTGCAGGATGGGCGCTCTGGGCACTCGGGGTGCTCAGGGAAGTCCAACAGCGGTGCCTGGATGGGCGGGGATGTGGGAACGGCTCCCTGGCAGCACCGGGCTGGGGTTTGCTCCCCCAACTGCCCCGGCCTGAGCCCCGGGTGCCATTCCGGGGCACGGAGCCCTCTGGGTCCCCAGGGAGGCGGCAGTGGCAAAAAAAGAGCAAAAAATGCAGGGTGGGTGAAGCGCCAAGGCAACGCCTGTGAGAGCACCAGTGGAAAATCCCCGAGAGGTTTTCATTTTCCTTCCAAAGTTTCACCCAATTCCATCACTTCTCCTCCTCCTCCTTTCCTTTTTTTTTTTCCTCCTATTCCTTTTAATTAACAGTGTAATGGAACTCAATTCATTCGCAATCTATTCTGGCAAGAAACAACCCTCGCCGGACTCCAAATGACCTGACTAATAGGGTTAGAGGCTGTAAAAAGTGCAAGACCAAATTTTTCAGCTTCCTCATCCTAATTATCTCCTCCGAGCACCGCGACAGCGCGGTGACACAGCGGCACCGAGCCCCGCCGGGCTGCGAGGGGGACCCGCTCTGCCTGGGCACGCTCCCTGCATTTTAAACCTTTAAAAAAATCCGATTTTTTCCCCCTCAGGCTCTTATAACACACAGCCCAGGGTGACCGGTGGGAAATGGGGAGGAATGGGGAGCGAGGGGCCGGCAAACTGGTGTTCGCAGCTCCGAGGGTGAGAGGGGAGCGTGGATAAATCGGCTGGCAGTTAACGCCACTCAGAGACAGACGCACACAGCAGGTAAATAATGATAATGATCTTCTAACGAGCTCGCATCTGCACAGCACCTTGCCGCCTCCAGCCGAATCCCCAAACGCTTTACACAAAATAAAATTATCCCAGCACGGCCCCCCCCGGCCCTTTCCTGGGTTGCTGCCAGCACTGAGGGGGGATGAGGAGCGCTGACTCCTCCCGGGGCTCAGCTCTGCCCCCCCGGGCCATCCCACACTCCAGAATCTTTCTGGAAAAGCCCCTCCTGCACGGCATCCTCGGGTTTTTTCCAGCCCGTTACCTCCCAGCTCTGGGAACCATCATTTAGGAGCTCTCAGACTCTTTCTTTCGGGATGTGACCTAAAAATGAAAGTTTTGATCCAACCTTTGGTTTCCTCCCGAGCTCGGAGCAGAAGCTTTCAACGCACCTGGGTTAGGGCAACCTCCGAATGCTGCTCCAGCTCCAGGTTAATCACGGCAGTGACCCGGGGCGGTAATTAACTCTCTGCGGGCTGGAATGGGGGTGATTCCCCGGGCTGTGAGGGGAATCTCCTCGCCAAGACCTCAGGGGTAAAAGGTGAGCGCTCAGGGCTCGCTTCCAGGCCGGCCCGGCTCTAATTTCCAACTCTATTTGTTCTATCGAGTGGTTATCAAGTTAAAAATGCAAGGACTATGGATTTCTTCCCAGCTTAAACGTCTGAAAACAAATGTGCTAATGAGCAATCTGACCGCTATAAAAATGATTACTGACAGCACTTCAAGGACCCAACTTTACTGCCTTCAAAAGCACCGGGAGCAGCAAAAGGCAGCCGGCTGTCCCAGGGCCATCCATCCAGCCTCGGCCAGGGGGAGTTTCCAGATGAACGCTTACAGGAGAATAAAACAGAATAAAACAGAGAGGAAGAAAGGGAAGCCAGGAATCGAATCATCTCCTGCCAAAGCTGCTCCAAGCCTCCTGCAACCGATTCACGCTCAAGAGGCCGGAGGATGAGATTTCCAGATGCTCTGAGTCCCTTCCACCGGTGCGGCTCAGCACGGCAGAGGGCAACGCTCCGGGTGGGAAGGGACCCTCCTGATCCAGCTACAGCCTCACCTGGGGCTTTTTCTCACCGGAGATTTCCAGGTACCGTTGCCCCAAGGGCTTTTCCTACCAGAGATTTCCAGGTGCAGCCTCACCGAGGGCATTTCCTGCTGGAAATTTCCAGGTACAGCTGCCCCAAGGGCTTTTCCTGCTGGAAATTTCCAAGCATAGCCTCACCAAGAGTTTCTCCTACTGGAGATTTCCAGGTACACCCTCCCCAAGGACTTTTCCTTCCGGAGGTTTCCAGGCACAGCCTCACCGAGAGTTTCTTCTGCTGGAGATTTCCAGCTACAGCCTCACCCAGGGTTTTTGTCTACCGGAGATTTCCAGGTCCAGCCTCCTCAAGAGCTTTTTTCTACCAGAGATTTCCAGGTGCAGCCTCACCGAGGGCATTTCCTGCTGGAAATTTCCAGGCACAGCCTCATCAAGAGTTTCTTCTGCTGGAGATTTCCAGCTACAGCCTCACCCAGGGTTTTTGTCTACCGGAGATTTCCAGGTACACCCTCCCCAAGGACTTTTCCTTCCGGAGGTTTCCAGGCACAGCCTCACCAAGAGTTTCTCCTACTGGAGATTTCCAGGTACAGCCTCCTCAAGAGCTTTTTTCTACCAGAAATTTCCAGGTCCAGCTTCACCTGAGGCTTTTCCTGCTGGAAATTTCCAGCACAGCCTCACCTGGAGCTTTTCCCGCCGGAGATATCCAGGCACAGCCTCACCGAGAGTTTCTTCTGCTGGAGATTTCCAGCTACAGCCTCACCCAGGGTTTTTTTCTACCGGAGATTTCCAGGTACAGCATCCCCAAGGGCTTTTTTCTACCAGAGATTTCCAAGCACAGCCTCACCGAGGGCTTTTCATACCAGAAATTTCCAGGCATAACCTCACCCAGGGTTTTTTTCTACCGGAGATTTCCAGGCACAGCTGCCCCAAGGACTTTTCCTGCAGATTTCCAGGTGCAGCCTCGCCGAGGGCTTTTTCCCGCCGGGATTTTCCTCCTACACCCACCGAGGGGAAGGAGGGAAAGAGAGAAATTACAGAGCTGCTGGGATCCAGGCTTCAGCTTGGAGGTTTTGAACAAAACCGTGCCCTTCCTCGGTGCCCGGTGGTGACTGATGGTGCAGCAGGAGCTGCCCATCTGTTAGGATATAATCCTCTCGGAAGGAACAAAGAGGGGCATTAAAAAGCAAACCCGGCTCCATTTAAACGCAGATTGGAGATTTATGGGCGTTTCAGCGGCCCCTTGTTCCTCCGGTGATTGCCCATTCCCGGCGCTCTTTGTTTTCACAAACAACCACCCACTCTCTCCGCGCCACCGCGCCGCAGCCAGGGAAAGGGACAGGTGCCAGAGGTATTTAAGGTGTCGTTGTGACATCCACTGGAACGGACGGCAGGGACAGAGCCAGCCCGAGGCCACCATCCTGGCACAGACGGCATCCTCTCCTGTGCCCTGGCACGGCCGCTCCGGCGCTGGCACGAGTGGGGCTGGCTCCGAGCATGGGGAAGAGATGCCATGGGGATTCCTGTCCCATCCCAGCCCATCCCATGAATCCCATCCCATCCCATCGACCCCATCCCATCCCATGGATCCCATCCCATCCCATCCCCATCCCCATTCCCATTCCCATTTCCATTCCCATTCCCATCCTCATGCCATCCCATTCTATCCCATCCTATCCCATTCTATCCCATTCCTATCCCCATCCCCATCCCCATCCCATTCCCATTCCCATCCCATGGATCCCATCCCCATCCCCATTCCCATTCCCATCCCATTCTATCCCACCCCCATCCCCATCCCATCGCATCCCATCCCATCCCAGGACACCCATGGTCTGGCAGGGAATGCAGATTCCTCATCCCCCGGCACCGCAGGGCAGCGGGCACTGCCAGGTCCCTGCCAGGAGCCGGTCAGGGAGGGAAGTGGCTGTGAGTGACACAGGAGGGTGGCACCGGTGACTCAGGCACCCCCCAGCGCTGACAGCCGGGCCGTGCCACCGCCACGCTGCCACACCGTCACAAGCTGCTCCTTCTGGGCGAGACGGAATGAGGCCAGGGCTGCGGCAGGAGGAGGAGGAGGAGGAGGAGGAAGGGCAGGTCAGCTTAACCTCAGCTCCGATGCGTGAGCAGGAGGCTCCCGTGGAAGCAGAGCCACAGCTCAGGGTGACATCCCAGCTTCGTCACCGATCCGTGGTCCCTCAGTTTCGCTCTCATTCTGTGTTTCCCCTCCTCATCCCTCCACACTGCAGCACCTTCCACACCTGCTGAGAGCTCGCAGCATCCCCGGCACAGACAACTCCTGTTTGAGGAAGTCTACTCCCTGCAGTGGAATTTGTAATAAAAATAAAAAGGAAAATAAAGGGCAAGAATCTTCCCTGGGGTGGTTTCCTTGCCATCCCCGGGAGCCATCAGCCTCACGCCCAGGGGCAGGGTCTCGCTGCGGCTCTGCCAGGAGCAGACAGAATTCCCAATCCCAGGGAAGCAGCCGCACATTCAGCCCAGCCTGGCTCCGAGGGCACGCCAGGATACGGAAAACACGCTCCTGCCTTCAGACGGATTGGAAGTGAACCACAAACTGCTAAAAGCGTGTCAGGGGATGAAAGAGGCTTCACTGCTGACTAATTGGTGCTCGGGAGCAGCCCAGCTTTGGGTGGTGTTGCCAGAGCCACCGTGGCCATCCTTGCCCCGGCAGTTCCGAGCCAGATTTGCTTTAAACCCTGGTGCATTTTCAAACCTGGCTGCTGCAGCCCTGCGCTCCTGCTGGGAGCTGAGAGCCACAGGCCGACCCCGCAGGCTCCCAGCAGGCACCCGTGGGGTCCCTGGATGCAGAGCAAGGCGCTCCAGCTGCTCTGCCAAGGGCTCCCGGGGAGCCAGATCCTCTCCTGGCACCGGCAGCCGGCTCAGCAGGGCCCGTGGGACCAGGCGGCCACCAGCCCTGGCTGGCACAGGCACAGAGCCCACACCGACACAGCCACAGGTTTAGAGTCACCTCCTTGTCCCCAGATGCTGAGAGCTCAATCGCCAGAGCTTTTCAAACACTGGATAAACCCTCCCCTCATGGCCAGCATGCAGGGTGAGGGAAATTTAAGCACAGGAGAGGTTAAAATCCTTCCCCAGGGTCCCTGCAATGGCTGGGACATCGTCCTGCTGCTCTGCCCAGAGCTGACCCGATCTCTCCTCTCCTTAGAGATTTCTGCCCAGGTCTGGAGCTTCCCCAAAAGGCTGGCAGAGGGTGTGGCAGGGCCCTGCCCAGCCCTGCACGATCCCAAACTCCAGCCCTCTGTGGATGGGTGCTGCAGAGGAAGCCCCGACCGTGGCACGGAGCATCCCCCACACCTCGGCAGAGCACGGCCCTGCCAGGCTCTGCTCCAGCCCCGGGGAGGAGGGCGAACAACGGCTTCCTTCTCATAAAACACGGGGTTTATCAGCCAGAAAAGTCAAACGGCTTTGCAGGAGGATGAACACCAGGGAAAGCTGCCCTCACTGGCCAGATGTGAACAGGAGACACAGAAGCACCTCCCCGGCAGATGGAGATCATCCCCTGAGATGATGCTCTGCAGAACATCCTTCTGCTCATCCCAGCAGCTTCCTTCGGTTTAATTCACCCACTCTCTGCCCCAGAGGGTGCCCAGGCCGGGTCTTTACACCCGAGAGAGAAACAAAACAGGGCGGCCCAGAGCAGTCACGACAACTCCTCGCTGCCTCTCGACTCTCCAGTTCCTGACCACCTCCCCCCCTCATCCCGGAGTGACCCTGTCCCCTGTCCCCTTCCCCCGCGCCCGGCTCGGCAGGCGCCCATCGATCGGCGATGAATCAGGCGACACGGATCGCCACTTTTCACAAGTACCGCTCGCCGATCACGCAAACACATCCTCGCAGCACAACACTTCAGAGAGCCTTCGCAAGCAATTAACGTCGCCGGGCTCCCGCCGGGGAGCGGGGGACATTAAAGGGAACAAGCTCAGTGCAGCCACAGCAGCTCGGGTTGGTTTGTTGACACCGGCAGATCGGTGTTTTCTCCTCGCTCCCGAGGCTGCTCCCGCTTCCCAAGGAAGTCTCCTGCAGGAGGAGCTGGGTTTGCTCCATTCACAGAATCCTTCTCGGGGGTTCTTTCCACGCTCCGGTTTTGCCAAGCAGGGGCTGATTTTTATTCCCAGCCCTGCCCATCAGCTCCAGGCCATCGTCACGGCCTCTATGCACACCCAGAGACCAGGCAGGACCGTCCCCATCTCTGGCAGTCAGAAAACCCAGCTCTGTTCCTGGGCCTCAGCAAGACTCCGGCTCCCATTGATCCCACGGGGATCAAACACCCTCGAATTCCCTCGTGGCTTTGGGATTTCCTAAAAACCCCGGGCCAGTTTGTCCAAGCCGGTCAGTGGGAAGGGTTGAACCTCTGTTACCTCACACGCGGTTCAGCAGCGCCCCAAAACCCCTTGGGCCGTCCTTTCGTCCCTTAAATCCCCCGGTTTGTGCCCTTCCTGCGTTCCTGGAGCGGTGCCCTGCAGGGAGCTGCTGCCCAGAGGGCACGGGGTGATGCTGCCAGCACAAACACCGGTAATTACAGCAGATTTACACCCCGCGGCTTGCGCTGAGCTGAATGAACTCGTTTAAATCAGGAACAACGGGTCAAGCCAACAGCAACTTGTCTCCATCAGACCCGCGGAAGGGCCAGGGGAGTTGCGGGAGGGAGAAGCCCTTTTATCCTAATTAAAACACAACCTGGCAGAGCTCAGCTCCCACCTTTCCAACACCTTCCGCCGAACTGCCTAATCACAGGCAAATGAGTTCCTGTAATTACAGCAGGAAGGGATTTATCTCGGGACGCGCAGGTGGAGCAGCACGACCTGCGGAGAAAGGCGGTGTCAGCAGAGAGGCTGCCGGGCGTGCAGGGGAATCTCCGAGCCCCTAAATCCCTCCCTGATCCATTCCAGAGCCAGCAAACATCCGTTTCTGTGTGCTCAGGCTCCAAAGGTCGGCTCTGCGTGCTCTCTGGCACCAAACAGCTTCTCCAGGAGGGAGCAGGAGCATCCCTGGGAAGGGAAGTATCCGTGGGCAGTAACTGCTCCAGGCTCAGGGAGTTTTGCTCCTGGCTGAGCACTCCAACCCCAAATCTATTTTTTCCTCTCTAGACAAATGAAGATGTTTTTCCAGGCTGGAATGGGATTTGACCGCTGGGTTGATTTTTCTTTTCCTGCAGCACCGTTTTGTCACAGCCTGAGAGGGCCAAAGCAGCCACGGGGCACTGAAAAAGGAGCTCCTGCCGCAGCTCCCCCTCCTCTAAATCCATCCCCTGCTTTTGCAAACAGCTGGAAAAAGGGATTCCTCGGCTTCACCGGGGTCTGTCTCAGCAACTGTGTTTAAGTCAATATTTACTCGCTGTGTACGGCAACATCAGGCAGGGACTCGGGAAAACAAACACAGCAGCACGCAGCGCCCGGGAAAGGCGGGTGTGACTGAGCACCATCTCCAGACACTTCCCGGGGAAAATTCTGGAGCTGGAGCCGCTCTTGGAAAGTTCTGGAGCACGTGCCACAGTCGCCAGCAGGCTGGGGACCTGCCTGAAGTCACCGAGGTCAGCACAGGGTGAATTTCTCTGCTCAGGACTGGGGATTTACCCGAGCAGAGGGGGCTGCAGCCCCAGCCCGCTGTGATCGATGCTTCACGCACGCAAATCAGCACAACAGCCTCCCTCGGAAAGCTCCGCGGACGGGATTGTTCCATCTCCACAGCCTCTCCAAGGAAAACGGGACACAGAATTCATCTGCAACAGCCCATCACAGAGTCATTTCCCAGAGCCTGGCTCAACATCCCTCAAAACCAAGAGGAAAATCATTTCCCTCAAGCTCTGGGCTTGGAATTGAGCTGAGGCAAAGCTCTGGGGACCCAGAGCGAATGCGAGAAAGGGGCTGAAGGCGCCAACCGCTGCCTGTCCAAGGCTGCCTCGGGCAGTCCGGCTGCTCCCAGGCACTGGAGCCTTCCTGGTGCTCCCAGAGTCCTGCCTGGCGAGAGTTTGGAAGCTGCAGATCACACCCCATGCCCAGAGCACGCTCCCACTGATGCCTTAAGGTTCAGCTTTTATATTTTTCAGACCCTGTGCTGCTTTAGTGGGGCTCTCAAACTCGCCACGGGCTGGGAGCTCCTGTTCTCCCATCCTGCTCAGACACAACAAATCCTCTCCAGGCTGCACTCAAGGACACCTCGTTGGCCCAGGCCCCCAAAGATGGAAACGGAGCCTCTAAAAGGGGGGACAGACTTGGGCTCAATTCCATCATCCCCTGGAATTGTCACTGGAGAATGAACCCTGATCTGGGAATGGATCCAAACTGATCCAAGTGGAGCAAACTCGTGCCCCGGGGTCCATCTTGGGTGTGGCCTCTCCCGGAGAGGCTCTGAGTGCCCGAGGTGTCCCTATTGAAGGCCCTGCAATAAATCCCCATTTTATTCTTTTAATCTTGTCTGGCCTCTGTTCTAGGGAGCCTCTGCTCAGGCATCACCACACCACACCCCAGCCGTTCCTGGCTCCTTCCCCTCCCTTCCCACAGAACTTCCCACCTCTCCTGGTGGGTTTGCTGCACCCCCGGGAATCCCTGTGCGTGGCAATCCATGGGCTCGGCAGGAAGCGGCTCCAGCCTTTGGATTAAACTGGCAGGAACATTAATAAGAAGAAAACACAAAGAAGGCCAAAACTACAACAACCGAAGAAAAAAAAAAAAAAAATCAGACACTTCTGTTACACCCAGAAGCAGCAGGTTCATGCACTTTTGGAAGCACTTCTGAAAGGCAGATTAGATCAATACAGAGATGGAAAGCACAGGCAGCACACGGGCAGCAGTCCCTGTTTTATTCCACGCAGACTCACATTAAAAAAAAAAAAAAGAAAAGAAAAAAGAAAACAGAAGAAAAGGAAAGAAAAAAGAAACACCCCTAAACCAAAAAAATTTACAGTCAGAAAAGCAGAGCAGGAACAATGATTTTTTGATTTCCCATATTTTATTTTCCCCACCAGCGACTTCCTGATCAAACCCACTCACTTTCCAAGCCCCAGCGAGGGTTTTTTTGCCCCCCCAGCTCAGGCTGAGCTCTTTGACTTCACCCCCAACCCCAGCCCGAGCCCCCCACCCCAGAGCTGCGATGGCTCCGTGCCCGAGCCGGGCAGGGCGGCTCCGGTCCCTCCCTCGGCGGCTGCAGCACAAACACGAACCAAAGCCCAACCAGCTTCATTCTCCCGGCCTGGGCAATGCCCCGGTTACCATTCTGGAGCCTGACCCCGGCACCGACCCCGCACTCGAGGCTCTCCCCACCCCGTTCACCCTCCGCGCTCAGAGCTGGCCCCGTGCGGGACTCGGCGCGTTAATTAAAGGTTAATGAACGTGCTCAGAGCACAGACATCAGTGCCCTCTGCTGGGACCGGTCAGAAGGGGCTGGGGGGAGCACTGGGCACCCTGCGGGGCTTCCAGCGAGGGTTGGACGTGTCCTGGCGGGGGAAGCTCCAAAGCTCCAGTGGGAGTGGGAGAGGTGCGGGACCTGCCCGGGTGAGTCCTTCCTGCACAGGCTCCTTCCTCACCATCACCATCACCATCCCATCCCATCCCATCCCATCCCATCCCANATCCTATCCCATCCCATCCCCGTCCTCCTCCTCACCGCTATTCCCATCCCCTTCTCCTTCTCCTTCCCCATCCCATTCCCATCCCCTTCCCTTTTCCATTTCCCATCCCATCCCCATCCCTTTTGCAATCTCATCCCATCCCATCCCCATCCCCTTGCTTATCCCATCCCATCCCA
>VYZT01045505.1:20354-58567 GCA_013400735.1 Pomatostomus ruficeps
AGAGGAGAGGAGAGGAGAGGAGATTTCTCCCTTGTCACAGCTCTATAAAATCACGGGTGGTGTTTTGAGGGCTCAAGGTGAAGCTCTGGGCTGGACACAGAACCCACAGCAATTTTTGGTGGTTGTACTGAACCTCCAGCACCCGCTGCAGAAACACCAAGGACTCAATCCCGGTGGGAGCCTCCTCTCCCAGCCGCCTCCCACAAACCCCTCCAGCCCTCCAGGAGCCACAGGATCTGGTACCTTCCCCAAGCTCCATTTTCCAGCTGTCTGAGCCAAGGCAAAAGGCTGGATTGTCATCCCAAACATTTGCGGGTTCCTGGCGAGGTCTGGTCCCTGCCGGGTTTCCCCGAGGCAGGAGCAAAGGGGGAAGAGCTCTGTGGGAGATCCCAGCGAGTCCCAGCAGCTGCTCAGTCCCTGCTGGAAAGCTTCAAAGCGAGGGAAAAATGTCACTGAGCCAGGGAACAGCGCCAGGCTCTTTGGTACCCTCGGCAGGGGGACGGTGTCAGGCTGCAGCCCCAGCGTGGCACAGCTCTGATTGTCTCCCTGTGACTGCTGAGGGAAGGGAAGATGCTGTCGGGGTCTTGATGCTTCCCAGGGCTCTACCCCCTGGATGGCAGCGTTTTATCAATCTGCTCCATGGACAGAGGGAGGAATCTTAGCTGGAAATCTGGAGTGTGGGATAGGGACAGCGAGCCCCATTGTCACACAGAGAGAGGACACAGTCTCCTACAAACTCAAGGTTTGCTCAGTGATCTTGGAGGGCTTTTTCAACCTAATTGATTTTCTGACGATGAGGCAAAGCTGATTTTTGTCAAGTTTTAATTCCAGGCGAGGCTTAGACAACTTCTCCTCTGCTCCCGCGGCAGAGGGAAGCTGCAGCTGCCCGTGCTCGTGGCGCAATCCCACACTGTGGAGGCGCAGTGGGACAGGGCTGTGCCAGGGAAATGCCACCACGAGGGGACAGAGCTGTCCTTACGGCCCGTGCAGGAACTGATCAAACACATCCTGCCAGAAAAGCACAGCTGACATTTCCCGGGACAAAACTTCCCCCAAAGCCAGCACAGATGGGAGCAGACACATCCCACGGCTCCTGCCACACTTTTCCTCCCTGTTTTCCCCACGTGGACCAAAAGCTGGCGAGAGGGAGAATTTGCTCTCATTCCCAACACCCAGCACGAGGAAGAGTCACCACTGCAGCGACATGACCTTCAGCTGCTCACAGCCCAGACGTTTCCTCCTGACAGCTCCCACATTCACCCTCAAATTATATGTGCTGTATATGACTGTTAAGAATAATCACAGCATTTGCAGTGGTGTGTTAGGCACCAAATTATGTATAGGCAAAGCGATTAGGGAGCAGAACAAAGTGGTTGTTCATGCAGCTAATGGCCAAAGCACCACTATTTTCCATCAAGACAATTTGCAGCCGGCGTTGCATCTTCTCGCTCCCCAGCCAGGAGCAGCTTCGCGTGAAATCTTCAAAAACAACTCTGTTATCACGAGTCCCAACAGCAGAGCTCGGAGGGGGTTGTAACAGCCTTGATAGTCTTTAATTCTTCTCACCCCACCGCCTCTCCCTCCCGTCCCGAGCGCCTTCCTCTGGGAGATGTGGCTGAGCGTTGCCGCAGCCGAGTTGTGTATCCAGCGCTTAATGGCATTAAAACTTCTGCTGACTCCCATCTTTAGATAAGAACCTGCTCTTTGGGTTTGTTTACTAAAAATCAAAATCAATAACCATCCCAGCTCGCTGTCCTACAAGCCTTCAGTCACAACCTCACTTCCAGAGCCCTGTTTGCCGGGAGGATGCCAAAAATGCTCAAACCATACACAAAATTTGTGCCTTTCACCGTTACCAAAGCTTTTCATGGGTAAAACTTCCTGGTCCTGGTGCCCCTTTGAGGTCCTCCCTCCTTTTTTCCATGGCTCTTGTCCAAAAAGCCAAGCCCCTGCTTTCCAAAGCCTGTCCAAGTCCGAACAAGGAACTGGAAGGAATTAGTCCAAGCCTAGAAGGAACTCTTCTGTGCCAGGCCCTTGGAAATAAGAGATCCAACAGAGTCATGGCTCCAGTCAAACCACGAGGGAGATTAATGGCAGATTGTCCCATGGGGTAGGAAGGAAACACCAGAATTTCCAGTGAGATGAGGAATTTCAGGCTGGGGCTGATAAGAACTGTGATCCAAGGATGGAGAAGGCACAGGAGCTGCAGGGAAGGAGGCGATGAGGATTCGGGAGCAGCAGAACGGGCACGCTGGTGCCCTTGGTAGCTCCGGCTCCAAGGTTGATGGAGCTGCCAGCAGGTACAGCATGTTCTCTCCTATTGATCTATCAACGTCTGCTCTCCAGAGGAGGGATTACTCACTTCTGATAACACAGCAAGGTTGCCTCTGATGAAAATCAATGGCTCTGACTCCCCAGCCTTCATTTAATTACATCACGCTGCAAATCCGGCGGGAGCGGCGCGGGGACATTCTCCAGCACCACCCCTGCTCCGTGTTCCTCTCCCCAGCCTCGCACGAGCGTCTTCCCGGGATTATCAAGATAAATGGCCTTGAGGAGCGGAGTTTTCTCTCTGTTCTGTAGCCAAGGAAAGGACGAGAGGACTTCTCTCCGTCACCTTGGCCCACAGCTGGCAAAGCTGGGCAGGAAGAGAAAGACAGCAGAGATGCGCAGGCACATTCCTGGCAATTAGCTTTGCGGGAAGGAGGGGTGGATTAAGACTGAGTGTGAGATCAGGCGGCTTTTTACAAGCTAAATAAGCAACAAGCAGTTTGAGAGAGATTTCTCCCCCTGTTTACAAGGCCAACCAAGGCCAGGTTAATTAATCTCTCTTTCCAGCTGCCCTTCTCACTAGGGCTTGTTCTTCACTTTGAGCAAAACACCAGAGACAGCTGCTCAGATCTCTCACATTGCAGGGTGATGAAAACAAAGGCACAGATGAAAATTGCTTCAGAGCTTAGCCTCTCACAGAAAACAAATGTGCCCGTGCCGTAATTAGGACTAGGCATGCGAAAAAAAGGAACCGGCTCTTTGACCGGTGCTTAACCGGGGATAGTAAATAAAAATAACAACAATCCCTTCCCACACACACACAGAGCACAGAAGCAGGCAGGCCTGTTTTCCTGGAGCTCACAGAAGAGGGTGGTTTGTCTCTCTTGATCCTCGCACAAAGGCACATCCCCAGCACAGGCTGCGGCTCCGTGCGTGCTGAAACCCGGCAGCGGCGCCCTATCAAAACAAGGCGCTCAAACACCCTCCGCTGCCCCTGGGGAGAGTTTATACCCGGCGCAGACACGCAGCTTGGATCACTCAGAGCTGTTCAGCGCCAGCAGCCGGGGCTGCAGTGCAGAACATCATCTGGAGCCGTGGCACAGCCCCAGCCAGCAGCTGGACATGCCAGCACTGCCATTTGGAACTGCCCTGCCTCCTCCTCCTCCTCCTTCTCCTCCTCCAGACGGTTTGAGGCGTTTAGTGGCAGAGATAAATTCTCCCGTGTTTGTTTTAATGAAAAGGTCCCCGGCAGTGTTTCCTTTCCCTCGCCATTAACAGCACAAAACCTTATAGACCTTTTACAATTAGAGCTGTGAGGCCTCAGCCAGCCCTCCCCACACAAACCCTCCATCCTCAGCTCATCCCAGCTCCTTTCCCAGCATTTCTGCAGAAAACAGAAGGTGAAAGCCCGGCAGGCACCAGCAGCAGGCACTGCCACAGCCCTGCAGACAGCCACGAGCTAAACCCGGGAGCTGCGGTGTTTTAGCACAGCTGGCGAACATCTGTGTGAGTCCCTGCCTGGGGAGGGCTGCGGGAAGCTAAAACTGCCTGAGTTTATTGGGGTTTGGGCAGTGGGGCTGATGGGCAGCAGGATTTATCTGGCTGTCCGGGAACCTAAGTCAGCACCAGGCTTTGCCCTGTCCCAGGAAAACATTTCTGCTCTCACCAGCCCCAAGGAGAGCAGCAAAAAAAGGCCAAATACCAGGTCAGAAAGTGCAAGAGCCCCCTGGCTCAGCTGCAGGTCCAGCAGGGCTGGCTGAGCATCTCTCACAGGAGATGTCTCCCTTCCTCCTCTGTCAAGGTCTCCTTTCCAAGCGCATCCCCTCTGCCAGCCGGGCAGGGCTCTGCAGCCAGCCAGGAGCAGGAGGAAGGTGCCAAAGCCTTGAGTCACCGGGCTGAGAGCCCTGCCAGAGCCTGGCACGTCCCCGAGGGCTGGGGACACAGGCAAGGAGCAGCTCCGTGTGCGCTCGCTGCTCCTCGGGATCCAGACGTCATCGCCAGCCCACTTGCTGAAAGGCTGACGCGTTCCAGGGAGGAATAAGACACCCTTAGGAACAGCTCTTCCTCCTCGGCAAGGGTGTCCAGGAGGAATTGCCAGAAATGTGCCTTTTTCAGGCTTTTTGCTGGCAAAAGGATGGGCTGCATTCATCCTACACTCATGGGGGCAAAAGGCTGCCTGGTCAAGAGTCTTCAGCAGATTTCAGTTGGAAGGATTACAGCAGGGATTCTCAAGTGAGGGCTCCCTGAGAAAAAAAGACAGAGGAGGGAAAAATACCCGTAATTTCTAGATTATCCTATTTCTTAGCCCCTTTTCTATCAATTGCTTTGAGATAAGGCTGTGGATATCAGCAGACAGCTTGCACTCCTTATCCCTGGCTGCGGAACAGCTCTAAAACAGGAAAACTGCTCCTGGCCCAGTGACCTCGGAGATCAACTCCCCCTTCTCGGCTGTCAACAGAAAGACTGAGCTGAGTTACCAACAGCACATTCCCAAGATTCTTTCCTCAAATGTGGCTCAAATTGGCTAATGCATTAGGAGATTACTGGGGTGGAAAGGGCAGGGGAGATGGACGGAATGCAATCACAAGGGCCTCGTTTCTCCTGGAAGCTCCTTAATGGACAAGGAGCCCTTTGGCACAGAGATAAGCCCAAGGCAGAGCGGAGCAGTGAGGAAGAGAGAAGGAAAATGCCTTTGGGGATCAATTGATGCCTCCCTGTTCCCTTGGCACCTTGTCCCAGGCCTTCCCTGCATCAGCATTCACACAGCCCCTGCGAGAGGCCAATTCCCTGTCACACACAGCAACCGCTGACCGGTAATTAATCCCAACGCCAACACTGCCCGAACCTTTCCGCTCCTTCCACCTTAATTTAATTAATTTATTGCTGTATTGTCGCCAGACTCGCGAGTTGACTTCTCTCCACACAACAGCAAAGGGGAAAGATCTGGAAGTTATCCCGGGGCCGTGTAAGACAGGAAATCATTTCCCGCGTCAGGCCCTGCGGCTCGCTTTGATCATGTAAACACACACAAATCAATCGGCTGCGGGACGGCTGCCAGGGGTGGGCGACAGGTATTCCAGGGACCCACAGCCACGGCTGCTGGAGCCTCTGCAGCCGGGAGAACATCCCTTATCCTGGCTGACTTTGATGGAGGGATGCCAGCTGGCATCAGGGAAGATTTATCCCCTGTCACACAGCTCCTCTGCAGAGCTCGACAGCAGCACTGGGAACACTCAGGCCCAGGAGCAAAGTCTCTTTAAGTCGATTCAGCAGACCTGGGCCAGTTCTCAGCTCCAGGAGCCTCTGGCCTGGGATGGCACGGCCCTAAACGTGGTGCAGCTCAGTCTGACTGGATTTGGATCAGAGCTCCACGCTCACACCCTCTGCCATGCCGTTTCCTTCCTCTGAGCTCTTCCAGCCGAGCTTGTTAAGCCTCATCACAAACTGTAAACCTCAACCCCGAGCTCCAGCACTGCCCCGAGCTCGCCACCCAAGCGTTGGGAGATCTCTGCATGACTCCAGCAAATCATTTAATCCCCGCTCCTCGTTTCCTCTGAGGGATCATTCCTCCCCTGGTTTTTAATCTCTGTGATAAAAACCACCATCAGATTTAGGCATTGGGGGGTTTCTGGCCACGCAGACGGGGTCCAGCAGCGATGGAGATTCAAATGCTGCCCCTGCACCCCACAGGAGCAGCACCAACTGAGAATTAATTCCCCGGTGACTCCTCCGCGAGCTCCGGCTCCCAAGGCTGCTGACAGCACACGTGCAGCCGCGGCACGCGGAGCTGGCCGAGCAGCTTATCGCCTTCCCCTCGGCTTATTACACCTCGGCAGCTTTGTATCTGGGAAAAAGGAACACCGGGAACCCATCTCGGCGCCAGGTCTCGAGCAGGGCCCGCGCGGCTTTGAGAGCAAAGAGCTGAGATAAACACAGCCCCCGCTTTGTCAGGGGCTCTTTATCTCCCCGAGGGGGCTGTGCAGGCAGGGCAGGAGCCCACAGGCATCTCACCGGGGCACTCAGGCTCTGTTCCAGCAGCTTTCCACAGGGAGAAGTTTTCTATTCCCAGAAGAAAAGGCAGGTGTCCATCAGGACCCTGAATGGGGTCACCAGCAGCTCCCCCAGCTCCCCAGGAACATCCAGCACCCCCTGACACAACAGCTCAGGGGAACAGAAGGATTTGGGGGTGAAGTTACATCCTCAACTTTCAGGGAAGAGCAGACACAAGGGGAGATCCTTCTTCCCCTGGAGATCCCAAGGAAAAATCCCTGTGGGGGCAAAGCTGGGGCACAGAGGTTTGGCTGGGGCTGCTGAGCAGATGTGTCACAGGAGTGGGTCCCTGTCACCTGCAGGGCACGAGGCCGGGCTGTGCTCGCTCGGCTGGAAGAGGCCACAGCTCCCTCCCCACTCCCAAATCAGCCCTGGTGCCAGTTCCTTCCTCCAGCACACAAACCAAAGATTTCAGCTCCTGGTGACACCGAAATTGCAGTTTAGGGGACCCTGTTCCTGTCAGGGGACACAGCCCTGACCCTGAGGCTGCCTCCAGAGCTCTGCAGATCGCTCAGGCCTCTGACATGGGGGCTTTGGGAATGTGGGGAGGGAGAATCCTCCTCAGCCAGCAGCAGCAGCCAACGGAGCCGTGGTGGAAGTGATGCCTGAGCAGAGGCTCCCTAGAACAGAGGCCAGACAAGATTAAAAGAATAAAATGGTATTTATTGGAGGGCCTTCAACAGGGACACCTCGGGCACTCAGAGCCTCTCCGGGAGAGGCCACACCCAAGCTGGACCCCGGGGCACGAGTTTGCTCCACTTGGATCAGTTTGGATCCATTCCCAGATCAGGGTTCATTCTCCAGTGACAATTGCAGGGGATGATGGAATTGACCCCAAGTCTGTCCCCCCTTTTAGAGGCTCCGTTTCCATCTTTGGGGGCCTGGGCCAACGAGGTGTCCTTGAGTGCAGCCTGGAGAGGATTTGTTGTGTCTGAGCAGGATGGGAGAACAGGAGCTCCCAGACCGTGGGGAGTTTGAGAGTTCCACACTAAAGCAGGGCAGGAGCTGAAAAATACAAAAGCTGAATCTTAAGGCATCAGAAAGAGCCTGTGAAATTCATGGGAATGGCTTCTCTCCTCTGCAAGAAACCTCTGGCAGAAGAGCTGGGAGCTCACAGACTCCTGCCTGCTCCGTGCCAGGACCTCCAGCACGGCAGGAGAGCAGAGGAGAGGTTGGGATGGCTCAGCCTCAGCCCCAGTCCTGACCCTCAGCTCTGAGGTCCCTGCAGGACGCAGCTCACACCCCACGGGAGAGGAAGGTGAGGGATGCAAGGCCATGGCCAAGAGTCCTTGCTGGCCCAGGGCAGCCCTGGGTGAACACCTGGGCCTCACAGGGGCTGCAAAGGTGAGCTGGGGAGGGAAAAGGCTCAGATTTCACCCAGAGTAGAAAAAAGGACTCAGATTTAAGCCAGGCAGGCAGCAAAAGTTCAACCACGACAAGCGCTCAGAGGGGTGAGTTCTAGCCACCAGCTCAGCTCGAGCCCAGGGTGCCTGGCTTCCCTTCTTTCAGCTCAAACTCAGCCCAGGCTTCTCCTTTCCTCCTCCAGTGTGGATCAATCCATGGAAATGAGCTCCAGGATGGGCACATTGTTGGAATGTGCTTAGAGATGCAGTTTAAGGAAACCAACGGCATCCTGGAGGCCCAGGCAAGCAGTTCCCTGCAGAGAAAACACCAAGCTAAATTCCTTTTATTTTAGTGTAAAGCTAAATTCCTTTTATTTTGGACTGAAGGGAGCTGAGAGGGAGGGCAGGTGGGCACCAGGCAGGGGCACTGCCCCACGCTGGCATCGCCACCACGGCCTCAGCCTGCAGGTGAGCTCCCCTGCCTCGCCAGCAGAGCACGCAGGGGGAGCATTCCTAATTAACAAACTTTCAGAAATCTGCTTCGGAAAGAAATAATTTAAAAGGGAAAAAAAATAATTAGGGAAGGAAAAAAACCCCCATATCTCAATTGCAAAGTTCCTGCCTGAGCTGTTTCATTTCCATTTTGCACCACAATAGGAGGGGAGCAAACAATGGCTGAGAGGAAGCAGCCTGATTGTGGGGAGGCCAAGTGCCATGCGCTTGTTTTTTATCAAATGTGGGTGAATTTGATTAAAAAAAAATAATAAAAAATATAAATATATAAATTTCCTCGCTTCATTATCTCCCCCTGTGAAAACAAACCAACTCCTCAGGACAGCTCATTGCAGCTCCTTCCCAGCCCTGCTGCCCACGGCCCCAGAGCTGCTCAAGGTTTTGTCTCTCCCACTTTCCTCCCCAAACTGGGAGATTTGGGAAGGAAAGGGGCATTCCAGGGCCACCATTCCCAGTGCCACCAAAAGGCCACCTCTGTCAGGCTGCGGTCGAGGGGAAGCGCTCATCCCCACCACGGCAAAGAGGAGGAGAAGAGAGAAAATTCCGCCGGGATCACTTCCAGGAGGGTCGGGAGGGCCTCCCTCGGCAGCAGGGCGCCTGTTCAGGGTGACAACTCCGGGTGACGGCTTCAGAGGGGATCCACCACCGCCGCTTCCCGCGTTCCCATGGCGACGGGCGCTGGGAACCGCGTGTGAAACACTCCATTCGCTTATTGATTGAGCCGCCGTCAAATTCAATCACAAGTGAAAATGGATTTTTTAATGCGACTATTAGCCGCTTTTGAAAGGCAAATTGAGTTCGGTTATACCGAGTCAGCCATCAAAAAACAATTTGCCGTCAGCCAGACGGGCCGGAGAGGAGCCTGGCCGGGAGCAGCGGCCGCAGGCCCGCGGATCGGGATATCCAAGATGGGAACGGAGGGGAAATGCGGCTTTTCCTCCTCAAAAACACCCTGGATGAGGAAAGTGAGGCGCTAGGCTGGGCTTTGAGGGGCTGGCATGGATACGGCTCCTTGTGGGATCCATTTCTGGAAAGGGGCATGGGGTTCAAGGAGCGATTTTGATGGGGTTTATCCCAAAAACCCAAGCAGGGGTTCAGGACGAGCACGGTGGGGGCTGTCCCCAAATACCGGGGTGCATGAGGGGAGCCCAGAGAGACAGACACACAACCCACGGTCCTGTGGTGAAACCCAGGCGGTGTCACCCCCTCCCTGCGCCACCCCACAGCCACCACGACCCCACACAGCTCATTTCCTTCCAGCCGCTGGAAAATAAGATTTTTCCCTCGCTGATTAGGGAAGCAGATTCTCATTACTACGTTAAGCGAGGATCGATATCGCAGCCAAGTCTGAAATCAGCCCTGTCTGGCGAGGAGCTGAGCGCACCAGTTTCCCCAGTCTGGGGTTGAGTGGCATCTCTGGGGGACACTCACAGCGTTGCTCCGGGGTGGAAGTGGAGGAAGGGGATGGGACAGGGCAGAGTTTTTAAGTGGACTTGAAATTCAGACAAAACTCTGCCAAATGTGACTGGACTTGCCTGTACACACATATTTATAAATAAAAACCTCTCTATGTTTAAAAAATCCACATAAAAATAAACACATTTTCGCCCCCACAGAGCTCAAGGATTATAATAGAACCCATTAATTATAAACCCATTGTTTTTAGAGCCCCCTGAGAACCCTCCAATAAATAAATAAAAATCCAGCTTTGCTTTGGGGTGCCATCTTTCTTGATTTTCCTCTCAATCCCGCGAGCAAGCTCCCAGGCCTTATTAAACCCTTGCAGGAGCAGTCCAGGAATTTCTATAGCAGCATAATCCAAAGATCTGCTTTCAAAGAGCCTCTGCTTCCCGCAAAGCTCCAGCCTCGGCTAATGAGAGCTTAACCACATGTTTGTGGCGGATGAAATAGTATCATTTTGCAATTATTATCATTCAAACATTATTTATTTAACCCGCAGCCGCATTATATTGACTGCAGAATTGCTGTCATTTTTACTTTTGATGGCTCTCTCATTGAGCTGAGTGTGGGGAATTGTGCTCCACGTTCCCAGTGTGGGAGAGGCTTTCCCTGCTCGCTCGCCCTCTCCCCAGCCAGATCCAAGTCTCTGCCCCAGAGCTGGTGGTGTTTGGTACCAGAATTCCCAAAAAAAAAGCATTTTCCCATTTTTTCCTCTGCTTCACCTTCCCCTACTGGTTGTATTTGGGGAATTAATCCGTTCTGACCAGCAACACAAAGCCCTGCACACCAGAGGGTTGTAGAGAAGGGCAGAAAGTGGATTTGGTGTCACCCTGGTACCTCCCAGCAGCTCTGACAGCTCCTTTGGATGAGCTGAGGAGCTCTGTGCACCCCAGAAAATCCAAATGTGGGGATAACAGCCAGCCCTGGGCTAAAAACCCTCCTCCAAGGAAGCAGCAGAGTCCCAGGCAGCATCCCTGGGGT
The DNA here is from genome assembly GCA_013400735.1 of Pomatostomus ruficeps. Classification (NCBI taxonomy): domain Eukaryota; kingdom Metazoa; phylum Chordata; class Aves; order Passeriformes; family Timaliidae; genus Pomatostomus; species Pomatostomus ruficeps. Next base: position 30,974 of record VYZT01045505.1, read on the forward strand.
TTGCAGCAAAATAAACACCAAGGGGGGGCACGACTTGAGATCTGAGTGTCAGCAGGGTAAAAAAAAAAATCCTGTCCTCCCTCTCTCTGCTGGCCCTGGCTCTTCTGTCACACGTCACTCTGCCGAAGCCTCGCAGGATGTATTCACACAACAGGAAATCCAGCATTCCCCTTCGCCTTCTTCTTTCTTCCTCTCTTTTAATTTTCCCCAAATGTAAATGAGGAAGTCATCTCTCCTCCGGTGATGAAACATCTGCCTGGAGAAGCTTGCAGTGCGATGCAACATATTTTGATCACTGCTCCGTCTAATTACAGAGAAGAAAAGAGGAAAAATCGCAAAGCTGGGTTTGGGACTTTCTTTTTTTTTTCTTTTCCCCAAAACACAAGGCATCTGAAAAATAATAGAAAAACAGCAGCACTGACAATCAGAGCAGAGGCAGCTTCCCCATCAGCCTTGAAAAACAGCGCTGGAATGCAGAGCCCGCTTGGGAGGAGAGGGATTTCAGGGAGAGATAGGGAGAGATTAATTGCTCGTGCCAAGGACACGTGGGAATGGAATTGGAATCTCAGTGTCCTCAAAGCCAGAGGCTGCTCCAGCCAGGCCGCAGCGGTGTGGCTGCACATCCATCCTTTGGGGCTCGCCAAGCAGGATCCAGGGAATTGCAGCTCCCTCACAGCTGCTCCGGGGCACAGGGAAAGGAGGGACACAGTGGGAAGAGCCTCAAAGAGCAGCTCACGGTCACGGGTTTGAAAACCCACCAAACACTTGATGTTGGGGAGCCAAGATGCAGCAGGAACGAGGGCTGGAGCCCAAAACTGGGGTGCTGTCCAGACTGGAACAACAGCTCTGCTCCAGGAGCAGCTCCAGGATCCTCCAGGGAAGCTCTGCAGACGCTCAGACACAGCTTCAACCTGGCACAGCCCTCACGTTGGCCTCAGCTCCTGAAGCGGCAGTGGGAGAGGCCTCAAAGGCTCGGCAGGCAGCACCACCCACACCCCTCGGCATTCCGGAGGGGCTGATTGCCTCCCTTGTTTATCGTCGAAAAAATTCACCGTGCAGCGCCGGCGGGGCGCGGCCTCCAGCCGCTCGAGGATGTTGCTCGCCGCGGGAAACGGAGCTTTTTCGGAGCTCCAAATAAAGCCCTAATCATAATCGTTGCGATTTCGCTGTCTTTGCTCTCGAAGCTCAAAGGGAGTCCATGGCTAAGCAGCAACAAACAGCACCTCTAACGAGACCTCGCATGGCAAGGAACCAAGCCCGGCGCCGGGGGAGCCTGTTCAGCAGCCTCGCTGGAGCAACGCTGACAGGTTGTTTATAGCAGCTCGCGGAAAGGCGGCGCAAAATAAACAGGAGGCTACCTGCTTTTCCACCCCTCTCCCACCTGGATTTCCAAGGAAAAACTTGATTCCCCTTCTAAACGTTTCAAGTTTCCAGAAGAGGAAAACAAAATGCTGCTTTGTGATGAATGGAGGTTGGCAGCTGGTGGGGACAGGTACGGCGCTTCGAGCCACGGGAAACCGGCCCAAAACATTCAGGCGCTGCGAGGAAACAAAAAAGCTGATGGGAAGGATGCCCACGGACAGGCAGGGGTGTCCCAAGTCCCCGTTTTTCTTCGCGGAGATTTGTCAGCGGCGTTCTGCTGGCAAACAGGCCGCCGTCCATCCTGCCAGGCAGCTCTCTTCCAAAACAATTGCTCCAAGGATCGTCCTCGCCGTTTGTCATCCTGCCTGAGCGCGGAGACACACAAGTGAGCAGCAGGTGCCTGGCTGGAGCCAGCAGCGCTCAATGGTTTAATCCAAGTCCATCTGCACGTGGAGAGAGGGCTGGAAGAGCCGGAGCCTGCAGAGCTCGTCACCACCACCAGGAAAACAAATGGATCCTCTTCAAAATCGCGCCTGCCACAGACACCCCGAGCTGCTCCTGAAAGGTCGCATCCCTCCTCTCTGTGGGTTTAATCCAAGCCTTGTCTGTCAGGCAGAGAGAAAAACACAGACCTGGGGCTCTCCAAGATGGAATTATTCCTCTGAATTCTCCCCTGCGGGCACAGGCAGGGAGCTTTGTCATCTTGGCGGAGCGCCGCGCGCTTCCTCCTCGCGTACAGCTGGTGCTGACAAGGTCAAAAGCAAGAAGAAAACTCACCCTGGGCTAACGGGAGGCAGAGAATCGGGAGATTAGCCACCACGCCGAGAGCCGCGTTTCCTGGGAAATAAAGCAGCCGACAAGGGGTGGAGGACAGAAGAGATGCAGGACAGTGTGGGATTCCATGCCAGAATTCTGTCCCTGGCTCTGCCCTCAGTCCACACAGGCTCTGCTTCCCTCTCCGCATGTCCCGTTTCACCTCCTGCTCCCCAGCTCCTCTCGGGGCACTGGGAGCTTTCTGGGATTTGCCAAGGGCAACCAAAGCACAACCAAAACCCCCGAGTCTCCCCGGGGTCAAAGGGAGAACTGGCCGCAATGCCTGCCAGGACAGACGGACAGGGATGGACTCCTCTTCCCACTGCATTCCAGGTCACGGGAGTGTTCCCAAGCGGATCTGTCGGTCTATTTGCAGCATCGATGTTTGCCTAAGCAAACAGCTCGGAACGCGCCACAAATAGCAAGAGGGTTGGGGAATTGGGAGGAAGGCAGAGAACCACGGAGCGAAACAGCACCAGAGGCAGGGAAGGGCACGGCTGAGGGGGTCTGGCCACCCCAAGGGCGCCTTTGCCCTCCGTACATTGTTTTTCTCGGTCCCAGCACCACTGTCAACAACACTTTCTGCATATGCAAATAGGACCATACACCCGCAATTACATGGCAATCAGAGGCAAATTACATTCTTGCTGTTTACTTTCAGTGTCCTTAATTAATCCGGTTATTAGACGATTAATGAAGCTTGTTTGGTGAAAAACTCATAGCATTTACTGCGCGAGCTCACGCGTGCTGGCATCTGGCTCTGCATGGGCACGCGGGGCCGGAGCCAGCGCCTGTCCCCAGGGCCAGCAGAGCTGGGTGACACCGCCAGCGGCCCCGCAGGGCTCGGGAGGGGCTCAGGGCTGGGATTTTCCAGCTCCGGGAGCGCTGTCCTGCAGCTGGAGCCGAGCACCGCATCCCAGCTCGCTGCCTGCAGACACGGCCCGCGCATCCCCGCTCCTCTCCAGAGGCTGCAGGACCCACACCGGCAGCTCCCGGCGCTCTGGAAGCCGCTGGGGGAGGCTCCCAGCCCCGAGCAGCCGCTGGGGGAGGCTCCCAGCCCCGAGCAGCCGCTGGCCCCCCGCCGTCCCTCTCCTCAGCCGGCTCCCCAGGCTCCCTGCCCTCCCCAAAGGTCACCGCGGCTCGTGTTTGGTTAAGCTGCCGATAATGAAGTGGCATGTTCATCTAATGATCAAATTGCTGCACCACGAGCATGAAAGGCTGAGGGAGAACTAATTAAGAAGCTCATTTGCATACTCCAGCGTTTCCGGTGCACGTATGGGGGTTCCCATAGCAACCGGTAGAAAAGCCGGTGATGGTGTGTGGGTTTTAGTGGGTTTTAAGTGCTGTTCCTTCCCTTTGTCATCCCCTGCGGATCACAAAGGCGCCGCGAGGAAGGTGCGGTGACACCGGGCTGGGGAGGGACATTTCTGCACAGCAAGAGGGGGGGCACGAACGAGCTGCGAGCGTGGCAGGGGGCTGAGCCCGCTCCCAGTGCCGCCAACTCGGATCTCTGAGGGGGCAGCAGGGATTTGGGGGCTGAACTTGAACAGAAATCCCTGGCCCTGCTCTGTGCAAAACCGTCCTGCGTCACTCTGGCCTCAGCTCTCTGAGGAGGCGGCAGCTCCAGAGGGAAGTTTTGCAGGGGACTGCACCAAATCCCGCAGCATCCCAGTGCCCCGGGGAGGGACGGGCTGCGGGGGGCTCAGGGCAACGCCTGCAGCACCCGGGACACGGGGACACGGTGGGATGCGACCCCAAATGCTGCACCCCAGTGCGGGAAGAAGGAAAGCAGCGCTGGCCAGGTGAGGGTGTCAGCTGGAGTCCCAGCAGGTTCCCCGCAGTGCGGCGCAGTCCAGCCCCGGCTCCTTCCATCATGTCACTTTTCCTAAGCACCGAGATTTCTTTTCTGCGTTGTATTTCTGGCAAGAAACCTTTGCATTTAGATAAGGAATAAAGCCTGGAATCAGATCTGAACTCTGCAGCAGAGATCAACATTTTAATGAATTAAATATATTCCAAACTAAATGTAACCTCTTAGCGCTCACATTTTTTTGAGTGAGACTAACTTAAAGAAAAAGCCAACAATCCAACTCATTTCAGCTCTCCCCGGCTGTGAACTGGCCACGGGCCAATCAATTATCTTGAATTTATTCGTTATTCAACTTCCCTCCAACAGCCAATTTCCAGGCTGGGAATTGCAGGTGAGCGGCTCGTCTGGCCAAGGCTGCGCTCTGGTTCCAGCCCAGTTTGCGGTCACTGGTTTCACTGGGCTGCCCCGGGGCCGCGGGCGAGCAGGGCACTGCGGCTGGCACCTTCCGCGTGGCACAGCGCCGAGGGGACCGGGGGGGACAGGGGCTGTGTGACATCCAGCAGGAGCGTTTGCGGATGCAAACAGAGCCCGAGCATCCCCCCAGGGCCGCGTGGCGCTGTCAGGGCTGGGAAGAGACATTTAATTCCTCCCCGTTAATTCGTGGATGCGCGGGGAGGGCAGAGCGGCTCCGGCAGAGCGCGGTCGGGCGCAGGGAGCAGCTGCTGCGGCTGAATTCAGCCCCGAATGCCCGCAGATGTTCTCAGGACTGGGAAGGGGAATTTGGGAGCGGGGAGGGCAGGGATGAGACCTCGGCTGTGCTGCCCCGGGCTCAGCCAACCCCAGTTCCAGAGGCTGGAAGGGAGGAGAGCGATGCCAAGGGCCACCAGCACGGCAGTGGAGGAAGCCCAGCTGGTCCTGCCTGCAGCCCCCACCAGCCCCACCAGCCCCACCAGCCCCAGAGCTCTTCCCCTCCACTTCCAACACCTCACCTCGTTATTTCCCACCCAAACCAGGAGCTCTCCCTCCATCCCCGGCCCACCCAGCACCCTGGAATGAGCTCCAAGCCCGTCAAGCTGGAAGAAGTCCCCTTGCCCATCCGAAGCTTTCTCCTCCCCTAACATTGTTTTTGTTTCCCCCTCCCCCCCGTTTTTTATTCTCAATAAAAACATAATTACAGGCTTTTAAAAAAAGCAAATTATAGTGACATACTTTAATTATCTCCAAGCAATGGAGGACTAAATTACACAGTCAGGGAATCGGAGGTTACCTAAAAATAAAAGCAAGAAGCTTCATTAAATGCTAATTGCAGCTTTCACCACTGAAGTGAGATTTCAACACAGACCACCATTGACTCACCGGGCCCCACACGAGAACATTGGGGCTGGGGAGAGACCCTCGAGTACACAGCTCATGCCTCCATCCACGGCTCCAGCCACAGGGAATGCGCCAAAGGGAGCTCCAAAGGCTCCCCTCCAATCCTGGCCCTTCCCAGCCACAGGGCCGGTGCTTCCACCTCCCTCCAGAGCATTCCTGTCCCCTGAACCCCACTCAGAGGTACTGCCCGCCTGCCCAGCAGCTCTGAGGGGCTCATCGCAGCTCCTCTGATGCCCTGGAGCAGAGAAACAAACTCTGGTTTTACCCAGAGCTGCTCCTGTGCCGTGATGGAACCGCAGCAGCACCTCAGCTCTGCTGCCTCTGCCCTGAACCTGAGTCCCACCTCGCTCCGAGCACCATTGGGGCCAAAATGGGTCCTTGGGGCTTTCCCGGTGGGAGAGGAGCTGAAAGGAGCCTGGTTCTCCTGGCCTGTCCAAGCCAAGCTCCATCCCTGTCCTCGTGTCCTGTCCAAACCAAGCTCCATCCCTGTCCTCGTGTCCTGTCCAAACCAAGCTCCAGCTCTGTCCTCGTGTCCTGTCCAAGCCAAGCTCTGCTCCAGCCCTGTCCTCCCCATCCCCTTCCTCCAGATTTCCTCCCTCAGGAGATCTCCGGGCCCAGAGGTGCCAGGGGCTGATTTTCCCCAAGACATGGGAATGGAGGCGCGAGGTGGCAGGCGGGCTGGAAAATTCGCAGGGAAATTATCTTGTTTTTCCATTTCCCATCGAGTCGGCCTAATTATGCCACCGAAGTCTGTAATTTGCCTCTCACAGAAGAGAGTTAATGACTGGTTCCAGGCTGCTGCTGCTCCAGGCGGGGGCACAGCTCCCACTCCAGCCCCCAGCTGTGCCCTGGGACCCCGAAAGTTCCCGCGTGTCCCCGGAGAAGGGAGCTCGGGAGAAGGGCTGGGGGCTGGGAACAGCAGCCAAGGACACCAGAAAGTTCCAGGAGGCAGAAGATGCGAGCAGGGGATGGAGGGAGCTGGCACCAGCCCTCCTTGACACTTCTCAAAGTCCCAGAAAAAGTAAAAAATCTGCAGGTCAAGCACTCAGGGAACCCAGGCAATTACCGTTGTTTAAATTCAACAGCCCTCCACAGAAATGAGAGGAAAATCAGACAAGTGCTTTCAAAGCTCTAAGGAGAGGGAAGAAGGAGAAACGATGGCACCAATTTCCGGAAGGCACCTCATTAAAAAAAATATATATACACAAAATACCAAAAACTAGGAATCTGATATCCAGGAATCAGAATCTGCTCTATTCTTCTCCTCAGACACAGACAGAGCTACCCTGAAAAATATTAAACAAAGCAGAAAAGCAGAATCTGGATCCTCACAGGTCCCTGATGCAACATCCACAGCAGAGCCTGGCTCGATCCCCATCCATCTCAAGGGCTTACAGACTGCTCCCTTTTAATTAGCTCCCGTAATCAAAGAGGTGTTCAGAATTAAACATCGCTGGAGCATGAGGTGCTGGGAGGTGCTGCGTCCACCACTGGAATGGGTTGGGAGGGACCGGGGTCCTTCAGCAGCTCAGGCTTGGGTGACAAAATCGGGGCATCTCTGGAGGGCTCGGAACTCCCCCCTAGAGGCAGGGGGAGGCTGTGATTGAGCCAGAATCAGCCTTTCCCGTCGTTATCGGGCAGAACTCGGGGTGAAAGCCGCTCGTGACACCATCAGAGCAGCATCTCCGAGCCAGAAGCGGCACCAGAGACATCAGCTCGGGTTTTCTCGGAGCCCTCTGAACCAGGCAGTGCCTCACATCCGATCCGACAGTGATGGATGCGCTGGGAACGGAGCAGTTTTTTCTCCTGAGAAGCTCTTTTGACAAGTATGATCTTATCAAAGTTTGGAGCTTTTCATTACGCTGCTTTTTTCCCCTTTTTTCAACTCCTGCCTTCAAGCCAGGCTCTGTCCTCCGTGCACAGGCAGCGAACGGCTGCGTCTCCCTCTGGCACCGATCCCTGGCTGAAGCTCCCGTGGGGCTCAGGGCACTCAGGTGCTCCCCACACAGCCCAGGGTGGGAGCAGAGCCGTGATTGACACCCAAACAGGTCGAGAAATGGGCAAAATACAGGGGTGACATCACACGGGCTCAGAGAGGGGAAATACCGGCACTTTTGGGGGAAATACTGGCACTTATGGGTTGGGGGAGCAGGGACAAAGGGACAGAACCATCCCAGCACCCCCTCCCAGGCCAGGTCACCACCAGCTCCAGCGTTTTATTGGGCAGCTTGTCTGGAAACTGGAGGCACCCAGCACCTCTCTCTGCCTCCTCTCCCAAAAAAAATTACAAGTTTGGAGCCTCCTCTCCTGATCCTGCAGCCAACAAGCGCAGCCAGCGGCAGTCCAAGAGGGAAACACTTGGAATGCCCGGCCCAGAGACAGAAACAGCAGCAGCCAATGCACCAAACGGCCCCAAAAAGGCACAGCCAAGCCTGGGAACAACCACGTCCCTCCCACGTGGCTGTGCCATCCCAAGGATGGGCTGGAGGAGGAAGAGGAACCCTCCCTGCAGAGAGGGCAGAGCTGATTTGTTCGTCCTTGTTCACCCAGGATTTCTTAGGTTGGAAAAGCCCTCTGGGATCCTCCAGTCCACCCCTAACCCAGCAATGCCGTGGCCACCATGTCCCCAAGTGCCACATCTGTGCCCTTTTGAAACAAATCCCCCAGGGATGGGGACTCCAGTGCTTCCCTGGGAAATATCCTTCCCTCTGCTCCATCCCCACAGCTCAGGGAAGAGAAAACAAGGAGGAATCGGCCCTTTCCACCCCAAAGCTGTCCCAGTGCCCCGTGCCAGGGACACACCGAGCTCTCCGTGTCCCCTCCCCTGTCCCCAGGAGCCGTTTGTGGTGCGGGGAAGCTCCAGGAACACCTGGAGAGGAAGGACACCGAGCCTTGAGCTCCCCAGAGCGTTCAGCCACCCCAAACCTTCCCTGGCACCTCCTGACACCAAGCCACCAAGAGACAGCAAACGCCGAGTGCAAAACCAGGGTCTTTTATTAGAAATCTCCTCGTATAAAAATGATCATGCTCTACACAGTCATCGAATAATTCATAAACATCCAGGCACTGAACTTTTGTTTTTTTGTGTGTTTTTGTTTTTTGACTGGTCAGTACATAAAGCAGACATATTTCAATCCATATGGTCATCACATACATTAAGGAACCACCTATAGAAATCAGCACTTTGAACACAGTCTAGGTTTTATTTTATTTTATTTCGCTGTCTGTTTTTTTTTTTTTAATGTAAATCTTAAGTATTTTTATTTAGTTTTCCTTTCTGCAACATATAGAATTTGGTAGGATATGGGGTAGAGAGTGAAGAGGGACGGAGGAAGACAGGAACGAAAGAAAACAGAGGATTAAAAAAAAAATAAAGGAAAACAGAAGGTTCTGCACAACCACAAACAATCTCACAAATTCCAGAAAAGGGAAAATGTTGGGGGCTTAATTTTTTCTCTTTTTTTTTGTTGCCAAAATACAGGAAAAAAAAAAAACCCAAAGACTCGCTGAAGTCCGTCCCCTCTTGCCCGTGCTCCGTCCCCGTGCTCCGCCGTCCCTCCGCGGGAGCCATGCATCGCCTCCGTGGGCGCTGGAAGAGTTTTAGTGTCTCTTTATGGATTTTTTGCTGCTGTTGATGGCGTGATTTTTCCCCCTGGGGAGCTCTGCCCAGGAGCGCGTCCCCCCGGCTGCCGCTTCCCTGTGCTGTGCTGCTGTCCCTGCGAGGAGCTCGGCTCCCTCCCGTCCCTCTGCTCCCGGAGCTAAATGGCGTGGTTGCTGTAGCTGACGTAGGTCTGCTTGGTGGCCAGCGCTGCAAGGAGACACAGAGCTCACAGGGGACAGCAGCGAGGCCACCGTCCCCTGCTGGATCCTGACACAGAGCTCACAGGGGACAGCAGCGAGGCCACCGTCCCCTGCTGGATCCTGACACAGAGCTCACAGGGGACAGCAGCGAGGCCACTGTCCCCCCTGGCTCCTGACACAGAGCTCACAGGGGACAGCAGCCAGGCCCCCTGCCCCCGCTGCCTCCTGGCACAGAGCTCACAGGGGACAGCAGCGAGGCCACCGTCCCCTGCTGCATCCTGACACAGAGCTCACAGGGGACAGCAGCGAGGCCACCGTCCCCTGCTGGATCCTGACACAGAGCTCACAGGGGACAGCAGCGAGGCCACCGTCCCCTGCTGGATCCTGGCACAGAGCTCACAGGGGACAGCAGCGAGGTCACCATCCCCTGCTGGATCCTGGCACAGAGCTCACAGGGGACAGCAGCAAGGCCACTGTCCCCCCTGGCTCCTGGCCCAGCCCCGCGGTGCCAGGAGGTGCCAGTTCATGGACCCAGACAGTGCTGGCATTTGGGGTCCTTCCCTGAGCCGTGGCTCAGCCCCACAGCAGCTGGGGGTGCTCTCCAAAGATGGTTCATCCCAAGGAGAGCCCCAGGATGCACCCTGAGCCCTGGGAATGTTCTCTCACTTCCCTCAGCAGCTCCTACGGACAGACCTGCAGGTGCTGCCCCTTTCCAGAGCTCAGCGTGTCCCAGCCAGCCCTGCCAGAGTAGGATTTGGGGTCACAGCTGGGTGTCCCACAGCCCTGGCTGCCACTCCATGGCAGCTGGAAGAGGAGCAGCAGGGCACAAAACCAACCAGCCTGGCTGTCCCCTCATCCAGGGGTGCCAGAGGAGCAGGGCAGGGTCACACCCTGCTGCCACCCTGCTGCCACCCCAGCCGTGACACACAAGGAGAGGAGGCAGCGATGGCTCCAAGGCCACCAGAAGTCCCAGAGTGGCACCAGGGAGCAATGAACCCTCCCACTCCCTGCAGCGCTGTGCCCTCGGTGGGGACAACGCTCTGCTGAGACCCTCCTGACGTTCCCAGGTGCCACGGTGTGAGCAGGTGTGGGGACAGCCTCCAGTCAGGGACACAGGCAAATGTTGGCCCAGATGGCACAGCCTGGGACACCCTGAGAGTGTCCCCACAGAGCCCACAGGGAGGGCACCTGGCTGGCAGCAGAACCTGACTGCAGGTTCCCAACTGGTGTTCCCAGATAACAATTAGATAGAGCAGAAGGAATTGGAGCTGACAGAGCTATTTGTTAGCTGCGATGTTTTCGTAGCTGATCTGCCCGTATCAAAGCCCCGTGAATTATTTATTCTGTTGTTTATTTAAGGATACGTGACCCAGCAGTGACAGAGTGAAAAATGTCCCCTTGGAGCTGCTCTGATGTCCCCCCTGAGCCTCCCGCCCCCAGGCACTGCCAGCCCTGCTGACACCGAGCTCCCCCAGCCCCGTGTGAGCCGCTGGAGTTGGGGATGCGCAGACGGAGCTCAACTCTCCCCGCTCCCAGTGTTCACACCGAGCTCCCCCAGCCCCATGTGAGCCGCTAGAGTTGGGGATGTGCAGCCAGAGCTCAGCTCTCCCCGCTCCCAGTGTTCATACCAAGCTCCCCCAGCCCTGTGTGAGCCGCTGGAGTTGGGATGTGCAGCTGGAGCTCGGCTCTCCCCGGTCCCAGCGTTCCCCATCCTCAGAGGATCCCGCTGCCAGCCCCCACGGGAGCCACCTCACCTTGCGTTTCCAGGTTTTCACAGAGCTCCGACTTGGCCTCTCCGTTGGGGCGGAACCCTCCCTTCTGAGAGAACTTGTTGGACATGGTGGCCGCTGTCACCACCGCCTTGAGGCTCCGCTTGCGCTTGGGGACGTTCTGCTCCGGGTGGAAGAGGATGATGTACACCTTGGGCATGTAGAGCATGCCCAGCGACACCGAGGCACTCAGACTCACCGAGATGGTGAGCGTCGTGGTCTGGATGTACATCTGCAAGACACAAGGCCACCGGCTGAGACCGTCCCACGCCCCTGGGGGATCCGAAAGGGAGAGGAGGAAATGGGGAACGAGGGAAAATTGGGGTTAAATAAATGGAGAGGGGAGAAAGTGCTGCAATGTTGATGGTGCTGGATGTTAAATATGAGGTTTGGTGCTCCACCAGGCACAGGGCAGGAGCTCCAAGGCTGGTGCTGGGGACAGCAAGGACACCATCCCCAGGGAACACCCCCCTCCCAGGGCACACCCCACACCCAGGGCACACCCCACTTCCCGGGCACACCCCGCTGCCCTTCTCCCTTCAACAGGTAATTCCCATTCCCCGGCTGACTCCTGGGCTCTTGTCATGTAAGTCACATATTACACACCGACGCTGCCTTTTCGCAGTCAAAACTAATTTCACGCTCACTGTCCAGGACTAACAGTGACAGATGTTTTGCAAAATGAAAGCCCATTAATCTGGCTGTAGAATAATCCATTTTTCTATGGTGAGCGGTTGGCAGGCTCCTCTCAAGCCGGGGCGTCTGAAGCAGATGGCAACAGGAGGCAGGGACCCCCTCCCTGTGCCCATCCCATGTCTCAGGGAGGCCGGGAGGGTGAGTCCCTGCTCCGTGGGCATTCCTGCTCTGCCAGCATCTGGCCCCTTCTCCAGCAGGCAGTTCCTGTGCCGGGGCTCTGGGGCTGAGCAGGGAGGGCACCCAGGGTCTCCAGATGTCTTTGCACACCTCTGCATTGCAGGTCACTGACAGGGCAGCCTTAAAGCAGTTCCTGAGCTTCACCAGCACTCAATGCCCAAGGATTCCCCTGCAGGTGTTTCACAGGTGGGATTTAATGCCCTGTGAGGAGCCAGGGAAGCCTGGGGGCAACAGGTTCCCATGTCCCCAGGGCCACACACTTCCCCTGAGGGTTTCTGGAGTGAAAAGGTGATGGAGAGCACACGCTGAGATACAGGCACTGCACAGCTCCCTGGGAGGCAGCTCATCCCCAGAGTGAGAGCTGGAGGGACACAGGACCCCCCCAGAACCCCCAGATCCCACCTGTGACCCTGCAAACCCAACCAGCACCTGCCCAGAGCCTTCCGACTCAGCCCCAAAGGGAAAATGCCACCGAGCTTGTTCTGAGTCAACTGAAAAACTTTGGTTTGTCCCCAGAATAAAACCTCCTGCTGTCACACGCGCCCGTTTGTTTGTTCCACCTTCTCTCTCCAGGCAGTTTTTGGAAATAAAAATGTCATTTCATCAAGCAGAGTCAAAACACATCTCTGTGCCAGAATATGTGCGCTTTTTTATTTCTTTCCGTTTTTTTTTTTCTCCCCGTCACTCCAACTCTCCAGACTCTGCCACGGGTGTCCTGGACTGGCCAGGAATGAGGGAAACACTGGGACCCCGACTCCAGGCACCCCAAGCCCTGCCTGGGACCCAGCACAGCTCTGCCCAGCACAGCGCGACCCCGGTGGGGCACGGCCAAGCTCGGCACCCCTCATCTCCCTGGCTCCCTGCCCGCCCCAGGAGCCTCGCTTGCCAATCCAAAAATTTCCATATTTTGTGTCTCTGCAGCGAGTCCCCCCTCCCTGGAGCTCGGAGGCGTTTCAGTGAGGAGGGAGAGAGCGGCTGAGCGGAGCTGAGCTCAGACATCTCCGTGCACTCTCCCCCCTCGTTTCCAGGCCGGTTCTCCCGGAGCTGCGGGGGACTCCCCTGTGCTGAGACCCCGCTGGCACCAGCCCCAGCTCCCCACCCCACTCCCCGCCTCCCACAGCACTTTTGGGGTCTCACAGGGCCACTGTGGCCACCTTCCCCCCGATGATGTGTTTGCCAGGAGCCATCCTCCTGCCCGCTGCAGCCTCCGCAGCCGCGTCTCACCGCAGCAAACCCCTCGCCGGCTCAGACTGGAATATTTTTAGCCCGGAGCCTCCACACAGCCATGGAGCTGTGCTCAGTTTAACCTTTTGCCACTGCAAAAAATGACCATTTCTCACAGTTTCACTTCCTACTCTCTTAATTGGCTGCCAGCCCAGGACCCCGCTTTGCCCCTCCGTTAACGACACTCGAGCTTCCCCCGGAGCTGGCGAGGTGTGAGCTGTGGTGATGGAGGGAGTTCCAGCTCCTGCTGCCTCGTGGGCTGCATCAAAGAGCACAGCCAGCCCTGGCTCGGGGCGGTGACGCTGAGGGACAGCAGGAACCCAAAACGACCCCACACGAGCCCCCAAGGTTGTGCTCAGCCTCGCCAGGGCTGGCTGAGCCTGTCCTGCCTGAGGGAGCAGCCCAGGCTTGAGGCACAGCCCAGGCTGATGTCCATCCCACAGCAAATCTGCATTAATTAGAAGCTGTCCCACTCTAAATCCACGCCTGGCCCCGCTCTGAGGGGTTTTGCCCCACAGAGAGTGCTGGGGAAAGGCAAACCTGCTCAGCCCTGCTCCAGCACACCAAACACCGCCAGACAGTCGCTCTCACTCCTTCCCTCTCCCTCTTTTCCCTGGCTGAAAGCGAATGTGATAAACAGGGAAGCAGACAATGACTCCACTGTTCCGCTGCCGCCTTATCAGCGCAGGAAATTGTCTCTTTCTTCAGATCCTCTGTTATTGCTATTTCTGTAATCCGCCGGGATCGGCAGGGATAAGAGGTTCTTTTCAGAAAAGGCTTGGGGGACTTGTTACAATAATGTGCCACCTCCATGCAAAGTTGTGGGCACGAGGTAAAGCAAATTAAAGTAAAAAACGGGAATTATCAACCAACTCCTCCAGACCATGCGGATGCCTTGGCTGTGGCCCTGCAGCCTCAGCTGGGGTTGGGCCAGAGGTGCCAGGAGCTCAGGGTTGCCCTGTGGCATCCTCAGGACTCCAACCTGAGGAGAACAGTCCTGGATTTTCTTTCCCCAAGGCTGCAGACACTCCACGGAGCCCAACAGGCCCTCAGTCCCAGCAGCAATGGGGTGAAGGTAATGGGATCCCGCCCCACAGTGACCCAGAGGTGCCCCATGGAGCATCCCCAGAGCACCACATGGGTGATGCCAATGCCAGTGTCCCCAGCTGTCACCCCAGGGACACGCTCAGAGCCAGACCCTCTGTACAAGGACCACTTTTGGGCCTTTTCCACCCCAGGACTACAAACCAGGCACTAAAGCAGCAGGGCAGCCCCAAGCACCCTCTCCCTTCAGCCTCCTCTGAGTGCATCCAGCACCCCTCGGACACGGCCTGGGGACACTCGAAGTGCATTACCACAGCCTGGGGACACTCAGGGCTCACTCTCACACCCTGGCGACACTCAGAGTCTGCTCCCACAGCCCAGGGACACTCAGAGCCTGCTCCCAGAGTCTGGGGACACTCAGAGTCCACTCCCATAGCGTGGGGACACTTACAGCCCACTCCCTTGGCCCAGGGACACTCAGAGCCCACTCCTACAGCCTGGGGACACTCAGACCCTGTTTCCATGGCCTGGGGACACTCGGAGCCCACTCTCACAGTCTGGGGACACTCGGAGCCCACTCCTACAGCCTGGGGACACTCAGACCCTGTTTCCATGGCCTGGGGACACTCAGAGCCCACTCTCACAGTCTAGGGACACTCAGAGCCCACTCTCACAGTCTGGGGACACTCAGAGCCCACTCCCACAGCCTGGGGACACTCAGAGCTCACTCTCACAGTCTGGGGACACTCAGAGCCCACTCCCATGGCCTGGGGACACTCAGAGCTCACTCTCACAGCCCAGGGACACTCAGGACCCACTCCCACCCCGAGCACTGCCAAGCACCCGGCTGGAATCCCAAAGCCGCTCCGGCGGTGGCTCAGCAGGCTCGAGGCAGGGCCGGGCTGCAAGGCAGAGCTCCGCGTCCGAGGGGAGTTGGGAACATCACTTTTCCCGCCTCTAATCAGCTTGTTAGCAGCCTAATAACAGAGCGGGCCTGTGCATTACAACCCCCAACGAGAGGCACAGCCTATTGTGGAGCTGCTGCCTGACAGGCAGCGTTCAGCAGCCCTAAATTATCCCGTGACAAGCTGCAGTGAAGAGGTGAGCAACCTTGCGCATAATCTACAATCATTATCATTTCCATCTTTATTACCCACAGTATGCCAAGCACATTAAGGAGGCTTTCAGGGAGCTTTTGTTTTGCAATAATTTCTTAAAAAACCTGCTTTCTTGTTAGTATCTCCCCTGCCATCTCATCAAAATGGAAATGCTGCGAAAGGCTCCATTTATTTCCTTTAATTCTCCTTCACACTTGAAGCCAGCGAAGGCTTGGTGGGATGTTTTGATTGAGACAAGGTCAGAGGTGGCCAGGCTGACTCGGCCTCCTCGAGGGACGGATGCTCTGAAAGGAGGCTCTCCAGGACATTAAAAACTCAGCAAAACCACAGCAAAATCTCTCTCAACAAACTTTTGCAACAGCTGTGTCCAAAAACCACAGTGCCAGCAGCGTGGGGACATACTTGGGGATCCAGAGAGGGACCCTGGGACACCCCCGGGATTTCCAGGGAACAGCAGCTCCAAGGTTCTTTTGTCAGAGCAGCGCTGGGCTGGCAGCGGGAGCTGTTTGCGTTTGACAGAAATGCGATGATTCCTGTTTTGGCTGGCAGGCAAAGGGATTTGGGTCTCATTCATGAGATTTTTTTATTCTTTGTTCTTAATCCCTTGCACTTGAGCACGGAGCCTCATCCAGGCTGGCCTCGGTCCCATGGGAATCAGCACTGGGAGCAGGGGCCGGCTGGGCAGCTCTGGGTCCCTTTCCGTGCAGAAATTGTGCTCGTGACAGCGGGGACCTGCCCTGGGGGCTCATCCTCCCATCCACGAGGGGCAGTGGGGCCAACAGAATATAGAAAAATTCCCAAATTCCCAAGCTGGCCAGGCCACAGGGAAGGACCCTTCTTGCTCAGGACACCACAGCCTCTCCCAGCCCTGCACGCCGGACACCGGCCAGGCCTCTCCCCTCCTCCCTTACCTTCTCCGCCGACTGCGACGTCCCAAAAAATATCGGGATGAAGGCTAACCACACAATGCAAGTCGTGTACATGGTGAACCCGATGGGTTTGGCTTCGTTAAAGGTCTCCGGGACCCCGCGGGTCTTAATGGCGTACACAGTGCAGGTGACCATGAGGAGCATGCTGTACCCGAGCAAACAGATGAGGGACAGGTCCGAAATGTCACATTTGAGGATGCCCCGGGCAAAGTGGGGGTTTGTAGTCCGCTGGTCCTCGTAGTCAATGACGGAGTGGGACGGGTCCACGATGAACCAGATGCAGACGCCGACGAGCTGCAGCGAGATGAGGCTGAAGGTGATGACCAGCTGCGAAGCGGGGCTGATGAAGCGCGGGGCGCTCACCGACTTCTTGCCCTGCTCGAAGATGCGGTAGATGCGGTTGGTCTTGGTGAGCAGCGCGGCGTAGCTGATGCTCATGCCCAGCCCCAGGAAGATGCGCCGCAGGGAGCAGGTGCTCAGGTCGGGCTCGGCGATCATCAGGAAGGTGGTGGCGTAGCAGAGGAAGATGCCCGTGAGCAGGACGTAGCTGAGCTCCCGCCCCGACGCCTTGACGATGGGCGTGTCGTTGTAGCGCACGAAGGTGATCACCACGAACAGCGTGGCGATGATGCCCACGATGGCGATGAAGACGGGCACCACGGCCCAGGGCGAGCTCCACTCCAGCTTGATGATGGGGATGGGCGTGCAGCTGGTGTGGTTCTCGTTGGGCCGCTCGTTGAAGTGGCAGCGCTTGCAGTGGAACTCGTCCAGCTGGTACTGGTAGCCGTCGCAGCGCTCGCAGTGCCAGCAGCAGGGGATGCCCTTCACCAGCTTCTTCCTCTCGCCCGGCTTGCAGGGCAGGCTGCAGATGGAGCTGGGCTGCTGGGTCCCTCCCCCTGGCCACAGCATGTTCTCCACCTGCACGGGAGACGGCACCAGCCATGCTGAGGGCACGCCAGGCACCCCTGGGCATGGGAAATGCCTTTCCCTGTCCTGCCCTGCCCAGATCCGGACCCTCAACCCATCAGCACATCCCACAAAGGGCCCCAGCCCAGCCTGGTGTGGGGACAGGGAGTTTGTTTATCTCCCCATTGGCCTTTTGGGAAGATTCAACACCAGGAACCCGAAATGAAGCCCCTCACTCCCTGAGGAAACCCCACCTGCCCTGTCTGGCTCCTCTTCCCTGCCCCATTCTGCATCCCTGGGGTGTGGTCACACATGCTGAAGCACAAGTGTGGGCCTGGGGAACACCTTCCCCTCTGTCCCCGCCACCTTTGGCTGCCTGGCTTTGCACCCAGGGGCTCCCAGACTCTGCGTGGTGAGGAGAGAAACCTGTAGGGCCCTCACCTTGAGGTGCAGGTGGTCTGTCCACTGCCCGATGACCTTGTACTCCGGGGTGGAGTTCCTGATCTGGTACTGGTAGATGTCGTAGCGCCCCGGAGCGTCTCCGTTCTCATTAAACGTCACAGGTGTCCCAGCAATGCCTGCGGGAAAGGGGGGGCTCAGCACCCACAGCACCCCCGGCACCCCCACCCTGCTGATGGGGTCCAGGGGGGCTTTGGTTTGATGCTTCCCCGTCCCCGTTCCTTTAACAAAGGGAGACATGCAGCTTTAAAAGTTAAATCAAGCGAATTCTGCAGTTAAACACTAATGAAAGGAAGGAAGAGAGGAATCAAGCAAGAGGGGAAAATAAATAAATAAAAGAGACACTGTGGAGGAGATCAGAGGGTGGAGATAAATAGAAATAATAAGGGGACCAGACAGAAAATGTTTATTAAGGAGACAGAGCAGAGGAAGAGGTGCGCTTCCAGAGATCGGAGACAGACAAGGGCAGAGTGGCTTGGAGGCAGCGGGACCTCTGCCAGCCAGGAGGGAGGAGTAGGCAGGGGGAGCGGGCAGGGGGAGAGGCTGGGCAGGACAGCAGCTGAGGGCAGAATGAGGGAAGGATGCCAGGATGAGGGCAGGGCAGGAGGTGAGGGCAGGATGGCAGGATGGCAGGATGAGGGAAGGGCAGGAGCTGAAGGCAGGGCAGCAGGTGAGGGCAGGGCAGCAGGTGAGGG
Source organism: Pomatostomus ruficeps (assembly GCA_013400735.1). NCBI lineage: Eukaryota > Metazoa > Chordata > Aves > Passeriformes > Timaliidae > Pomatostomus > Pomatostomus ruficeps. The sequence goes on from VYZT01045505.1 coordinate 49,151, forward strand.
CACAGCAGCAGGTGAGGGCAGGCTGAGGGCAGGATCGCTGCCGGATTACACTCCAAAGGCTCCCAGGAGATGTGGAAGCTCAGCNACAGGATGGCAGGTGAGGGAAGGGCAGGAGGTGAAGGCAGGGCAGCAGGTGAGGGCAGGGCAGCAGGTGAGGGCACAGCAGCAGGTGAGGGCAGGCTGAGGGCAGGATCGCTGCCGGATTACACTCCAAAGGCTCCCAGGAGATGTGGAAGCTCAGCCCTCCTCGCCTGCTGATCTGCTGCCATCGCTGCATGAGGCATTTGCAGCGCAGCAGGTGCCAAATGGTTCCACAAACAAACCCTGGGTGCTGCTGTGTGACCCACGCTGGGGACAACCAGAGACCCCCAGGGCCGCTCCTCCCACCGCCCTGGGGGACAGCAGACCTGAGAAGTTGACGTTGCGGATGTACTTGAGCAGCTCCACGCCGTCCACGGGGTCCATGCGGGGGCACAGCCCCACCTTGCCGGGGCACAGGTTCTTGTGCATGTTGTGCAGGGCGTGGCCCATGGCGTAGACGGCGTCGATGACGAACTGCACCTTCCCCTCCTGCTCGTAGGACGAGTCCTGGCCGATCCGCTCCCGGTCTGCGGGGACGGAAAGGGGTTTCCATCTCCTGTGCCCCAGCCATCCCCCCCACGATGTGCTGCTGCACCCAAACCCTGGCAAACGAGCCCCATCTGGACTGGAGCAGCTGGAAATTCCAAGCTCATCCCCAAACCTGCACGCCCAGGGGATGCGCAGCCAAGGAATATCCCCTGGGGGATATCCAGCCGAGCTCCCCATCACATGGTTCTGGAAACGTGGGTGCTGGCACCCTACTGTGCTTCCAAGAGCCCTCAGGATGTCACATCTCAGTGCCACGGGACATCCCTGAACTCCCAGGTCCCCCGGCAGGACTTGGGCTGGACTGTGACCGACATCCCACCCTCACCCCTGTGTGCCTCAGCCCTCATTCATCTCCCAGGAGTTTCCACCAATTCAGTGACACCAAGGACCGCCCAGGGAGCATCCATCACTGGCTGCCTGTGCCCCATCTCCCTCCCAAAGCCTCCCATCACCCCGCTGTCCTTGTCACCCCCTGCCACCCTCCCGCCTCGCTGACCCCCCAGCCTCCCCGGCTGGCAGGATCCTGCAAGGATCTGGCAATTACCAGTGACAGCTGCCTTCCCCCTGTCATAACCGCCCTTAAAGGGACCAGAAACATGTTAATCACTTAGCAGGAGACACCGATTAACGCGGCACGCTGTTAATTACGGCCAAGAGAGCGTCTCCCTAGGGGCACTGCCGCTATGGAGAGCTCTGGCCTCTGCCCCTCCATCCCTGCCACCGAGGCATGGCCGGGCGTCCTGCCAGGGCACCAGTGGGAAGGAGGGTTTGCCAGGGAGCCGAGGGCACCACCTCCCTCCTCTGCAGAGGCAGCACATCCTAGAAAGCCCCGCCAGGGTGCCCAAAATTAACTCCGGCTCTACCACACCCTGATGTGATTCACGGGGACTGCAGGGAACCAAGCACCAGGTGCTGATCCGGTCCTTCCCTGCCGTGGGAGAGCAGGATGAAGCTCCCGTGAGAGGGGACAGCTCCGTGAGCCCCACTGGAGGTCCCTGTGCCAGGACCTGTGCCACCGACATGACACCGAAGCGAATTGATAACGAACTGACCGACAGGAGAAGATGATATCGGGGAGGTGAATTCATAGCCCATCCTTCAAAGTTATAAAAACGCTTTTGGAACGTGGAGATTACTCATGCAAAGCCCGGCAGGTGATCCCTCCTTCCACATTATTGACAAGAGCCATTAATCTTCCCCCTCAACTTCAGGCCCTTCCCCATATTCATCTCCGAAGGCGCAGACAGGCCACTCTGTCTTGTCAAGATAATTACCCATTAAAAGAGGAGCTGTAATAGACTGTCCAGGGGAGCTGAGCCCACGGGGCTGTCACAGCCCGGCTGCCACCCCCAGCACCGGGGGACAGGTGGGACCCAGGGCTGGTCCCTTACAGCTCCTCAGCAGCCGCCTTAATCCCACGTGCATCCCAAAATCCAACCTGCCGGACACTGGATTTCCATCCCTGTGCCAAGGCTGAGCACTGCAGATAAGGAGACATCCCTGGGGCTGTCCCTCTGTCTGGCAGCACCTTGCCCCAGGCCCCAGCTGCTTTTTCCAGGCGGGAATCAGGCTGGTACGCGGAGGGGCAATTTGGAGCAGGCAGCCAAGGCTTGTTCCCAACCTGGAGACAATAAATCTCTGCCAAGCTCCAATAGATGAGGGCCGCGGAAGGGAGTGACCTGCTGATTATAATAGCAGGGTCGTGCGTCGTTCTACAGGGCTGGTAATTAATTTTCAAGAGCGTGACGAGGCTCGGCGGCCCCCTCGGAGGAGGGAAGCGGCTCTTCCCCAGCGGCGGGTGAGATGGGATTTGCATCAATTCCCAGCACACCGCCAGCCCCGGCTTTTGGCAGAAGTTAATCAAAATCGCTCCCAGCGCATCTGTGGGGAGCTGGGGATGGAGAATCTCCGAATCCTGTGGGTGCTGGAGGCAGCACCCAGCACCGCTGGCCGTGTTTTTGGGCTGGGCGAGCTCATCCGGGAGCAGGAAAGGTCCCTCCACATGGGATGCTCTGGTGGGTGCAAGGGCGGGTCTCAGGGGTAACACCAGCAGCTGCATCAGGAATTCCATCAGCTCAGCCCTCACCTTCCTCCCGGCCCTCCCATCCAGGAACGGGAGCCTGGAGCTGCCCGGTTCAGGGTGGGATCCTTAGGTTTGGATTTTTTGGGGTGCAATAAACAAGCCAAGCTGGCACTTCTTGGCTACGTTGGGCTCTACCCAAACCTAAGGAAAGCAGCCCCAAACTGGGCATTTGCATCAGCCCTGCAAGGCAGGAGCTCGCTGATCTGCAGGGACAGGTGATTTGCTTCACCAGGCGTTAGTTCCCCGCTCTATCTGCCAAGCAATCACTCGGGAGATGCTTTATTTCCCGACAAATTCCAGTGATTTAAAGACAGCTCCTAGGACATTTGCCACGTCGTAGTTTCAGCTGCTTCCACAGATGCCTTGGCCCTGAAATATCACCTGTTTAAAAGCTACATCACGGTGGAGATGAGGAGATCAGCGCTCGCAGGGCCTGCTCATGCATCTCCCGGTGCTGAGGGCTCTCAGGAAGGATGAGGAGTTCTTGGCTACCCAAGGCCAGTTTCCTTGCGTACCCTTGCTGCTTGCCCAGCTCATGCCCACCCAGATCACCAGCTGAATATTTAGGGAATGCCTGCAAGGACAAGGATGTGGAAGTGCCATCCCACTCATCCTCAGCAGTGAAAGCAGGGGGAGATAAAAACCTTCACAATCCAACTTCCCAGGCACAGCCTGACGGCACACGAGGGCTTCAAAAGACATCCCTCCCAAGCAGACGAGGGGACGCGCCAATGTCCCCAAGTCCTGCCACGTCGCAGCCCCTGAGCCACGGCGCCGTTATCAGTCTTCAGCCGGTGCCAGGCAGGCAGTAAATCTCTCCCATCTCTCAGTAAACATGTCACCTCGCCGAGCCTCCAACCATCACCTGACAGCAGCACTGTCAGCAAGACAGATCCCCGGCTGCCTTGTTTACTGCGCTCGTCCCTAAAGCCTCTTTTGGCTGGAAATGACTCAAAATGCACAGTGGGGCTCGAGGAAGGAGTTGGGAACCTTGAATTGAGATCCCCACCAGGCGAAAAACCCGACGCTCACAACCAGAACCGCACCCCGCCGCGAGTCCCCGCCCTCCCACGGCAGCCCCCCGGCTCTCACTGGTGCATTTCTTGATGCTGCTGCCCTTCCTCAGCGCGTGCCGGCTCAGTTTGCAGTGGAAATTCTCCTCCCAGAACTCGGCGAACCAGATGTTGCGGCGGTTGTTGTCCAGGGTCCTGCTGGAGAAGTAGCGGTCGAAACCTGCCCAGGGAAGAAGGGGATAGAGGGGATAAATCCCAGGGATGACAGAGAAATGCATCACATGTTCCCAAATTCCCGAGGCAGAGGGGAAGGGAGGAGTTGTGGTGATGGGGACACATCAGAGTATGGCAGGATGGCGTCCAAAGTGCCACTTGGGCAGAGCTGCAAGTGGAAAACCCACTCAGGGAAGATCTGAGCAAAGCAGAGAAATTCTGGGACTTTGAGGGCAACAGGAAACGCCTCTCTAGGTACACTGGTGATAAAGGGAGAGTAGGGAACACACGGCACACGGAAAATCAGGAGGTGACTGGTGACTTCAGCAAGGACAAATCAGGAGGTTCCTTCCAACCCAAACCATTCTGTGATTCCACGATGATTTCACAGCCAAAACCTGCGGTCAGTGAGGGCGAGCTGAGGGCACCTGTGCAGCACAGCCCCTACCTCTGACCGACACCCGCTTGGGCAGGATGGTGACGGAGCCCTCGGCCACCTCCTCCAGGTGCAGGACCGGGGCGATTTTGGAGCCCCAGCTGTCCGAGCCCATCCAGATGAAATGCCCCGTCTGGTTCGCCCTCTTGGCCGCCTCCAGGACCCTTCTGTGGAGAGAAGCAGCAGGTGCTGGGCCACCAGCTCCGTGTCTGGCCCCAGGGAGGTGGGGACGCTGGCACAGCGCTGGTGGCATCTCCTGCTCCAGGCACAAGGTTGGCACCAGGCACCACCTGGCTACGCAAAATCCAGCGGTGCCACTCAGCTCCTGCACCCTCTGTCCTCCCAGCCCGGGCACACAGGCTGCTTCTCCCACTTCATTTGCATATTTGCTGACTGGTAATTGAATTTCCCCTTAATTACCCAACATTAAGAAGGCAAAAAAAAAGAAAAAAAGAGAATCAGGTTATGCCGCAGCAGGCAGGGAAAGCAGCAGCGTGGAGAGCACGTGCTCCCAGCATGGCCATCCCCGGGAGAGGAACAACCAGCACTGCCAGTGCCCAGCCTGGAGCTAAACTGGGCTCTGCTGGGCTCAACTGGGCAGCTGAGCAGCAGCTGGGAGCGGAGATGCCATCGGTCCTGCTGAGCTTCCCTCGTGGTGCCAGACACTCACACACGCCTGCGCGATCCTCCGGTGCCAGCCAGGCCAGAAACTCAGCAGGAGGATGGGAACAGAGCGTTCCTGGATCTGACCCTGCAGGCTCTGTCCCCCGGGGCTCAGTGTCCCCTCGGGGGCTCCTGTGGGTCCCCAGCCACGTGGGAGCGGGGCCCAGGGCAGCTCCGTCTCCCTGCACAGAGCACAGGCAGGTTGTGACTCTCCCCCCGCGTCGGAGCTGATCATTTCAAGTCCAGATGGTGTTTGAAACACGTAATAAGGGAAAAAAAAACCATGGAAATCCAGCAGAGAGTGCAGACGAGATGGAAAGAAGCAGGCGAGCAGTGGGAGCTGTGCAGGCTGCTCCGTGCCCATCCCAGGCTGCCCTGGGCTCCGGGCACGTCCCTCCCTAGGAGAGCCACAGCCCGTGTCCCACTCTGGGACCAGCAGCACATCCAGCTGCCCCTGGTCCCTGTGCGGGGCAGGATCTCCCCAGGGCAATCCCAGGACAGTCCTGTGGGATCTGTGATTTACACCTGAACTGAGCAAGGTAGGAATTCCAGCCACAACCTCCCCAGTCCTTCCGAGCTCCACAATCCAGCCTGGCACAAGGGTCAGGATCAGGGAAAACTCCACTCCTGGGTTAAAGCAGGCTGCAGAACCCCGCTGCCCAGGGCTGCAATCCCGTTTGGATGGGTGAACGTTTCCAGAGCTCTGATAACGGGAGCTGCCATTTATCCTGCAAGGTAAATCCCTTTTCCCTCTCACCCCCGCCTGGTGTCAGCTCCGCAGACATTTCTATTAAGGGAGGAAAAACGAAACTGGGAGAGTTTGCACATCTGATGTAAACTGATTTCAACTTGCAGTTTACCCACATTTACATAATGTTTGCTGATTAATAAATTAGACACTTAGGAAATCAGGGGTAGCTCCCTGTGAATCATTCTGCTCCATAAACAACGGAGCCGCAGCCGCCACTTCTCCTGCAGAGCAGCTCATCACCCTCGAGTGCGGCCACGGCCCCGGCCCTGCTGGGCACAGAATGCTGGGGAGGTCCCTGGAAGGTCCCTGGAAGTGCATCCCAGGGTCCCTTGGATCTGTTCTTCTGCCACGCTGGGGCTGGGGCTGCGCTGCAAAGCAGAACCAGAGCCTGGGTCCTGCTCTGGCCAGCTCGGAGCAGCCCCAGCAGAGCATGCAGCAGCGGGTCATGATATCCAGGGCTCCCAAAACCGAAGGAAAGAGGGTTTTTCCTCCCCTGAGCCAGGTGGCCACTCTGAGTGGGGCTCCAGCTCTAGTGGGTCCCCACTGCAGACCTTCCCTGCCACACCACACAGTGCATCCTTTCCCCGCTGCTGATCCATCTCAGTGCATCCAGGCACATCCCAGTGCATTGCAGTGCATCCCTGTGCATCCCAGTGCATCCCAGTGCATCCCAGTACATCCCAGGGCATCTCTGCCCAGGCCCCTTCCCAGCCAGGCCAGCCCCTCCTCACCTGATATCGTCCTCGTTGGCGAAGATGATGACGGCGCGGGCGTGCGAGGTCTCCAGGAGCCTGCGGATGATCTTGTCGAATTCACCCGGCTTGGGCTCCCTCGGGATCTTCACGGACTGGGCCACGCAGACCCCGCCTGCGGCAGAGAGAGCCCTGGCACTGAGACACCCCTGAGTCCCTGTTCCCCAGGGATGGCTCCTCTCCCAGGGCTCTCAGCCCCACAGGGAAAGTGAGGTCTCTCCAGCACTGCCACTGCAGGGCTGAGCACCTCAGCATCTCCTCAGCCCAGACCTCCCGGCCACCACGCAGCCCCTGGGCCATGTCCCCCAGCTCAGCCCCTCTGCACCACCTTCCCTCCCATCCCACATCTCCAGAGCTCCTCTCTGCCTCCCACCCACTCCTCGGGCACCTCTCACCTTCAGCCATCACCACATCACACCCCAGATGTCCCCAGGACAGACACACAGCCCCATCCTGGCAGCTCAGTGAGGATTTTCCACCCATTCCAAGCACCAGCCCCTCCCCAGCCCAGGATTTGCAAAGGGTTCTGCACATGGAATGGTCAAACTCTGGCAAAACCATCCCATGGGAAGAGCAGACAAGCCTTTCACCGTCGAGCAGCCAGGCCCTGCAGAGGGGTTTATTCCCATCCCTATGGCACTGGCTGAATTCCAGCCCAGCTTCCCAAGGAGCCAGTGCAAAAGCAGGTAATTAAAATTAAAAGAGACAATTGGAAGAGCAATTGGAAGAGCCCCCACGCGTCGCTGCTGGGCTCCCAGCCTCCAGCTCCACAAAGCCAGAGCCCTCCTGCTCCTGCATTTCTGCAGATGCCAATAAAGAGAGAGATGGGAGAGAAAATTAAACATTGAGGGACCTTCTGGATGTAATTGATGGTCTCGATTTGCATAGTAAATGACACGGCTGATGCATCCTGCCACTAACAGATCGCAGCTTAAGCAGAGGTCGGCGTAATTACCACCCAGGGTCTGGAGAGATTCCCAGAGCACGGAGCAGGACAGGACAGGATGGGAAAAGGCTTCAGGAAACTTTGTTCCCTATGTGGGGCTGCAGGAAAACTGGGAAAATTTGGCCCCTTGCAGCCAAAACCCAAGAGAAGGGCGACGTGCTGGGTGCTGAGCAGGCGGGGAGGCTGCAGGGATGGGGGCACAGCATCCCCAACCTGTACCCACTGGCCGGGGCCTTCCAGAGGTTTTTTGGGGTTTGTTTTCCTGTGGTAAGAAATTGGGCCAATTTGCTGTTTGTTTCCCATCTGGGGAGCCAGATGGATGGAGGGGAGGGAGTTGGATAAACAGACAGATCAGCCAGGCGAGGCGGGCAGCAGCCGGCAGCGCCGGCAGGACAGGAATGTCCCAGCCTGGGGACACTCACCCCGGTCACCACCCAGCCCCCGGCCAGGCCGGGGTGTCACAGCACGCTGCCAGCGGCCAGTGTGCAGCTTAATTACAGTTTCCATGGCAATCAATGGAGAAAAGCCAACAAGAGCAGCCTTTTGCAAACACGGAGCCTTCCAAAAGCCCTGGCACGGCCAGGCGGGAGCGGGCACGCGCGTGGGTGGCAGCTCGGGGCTGGCACAGGCACACCCCTGAGCGCCACCGGCCTCTCGTGCGAGGGAACATCTTCCTGCGCACGTGGCAGAGGAGATGGGCCCATAAATAAACGAGAAAAGAGGTTAAATCGATGGCAATTCAGAAATGACCACGATGTTACTCGGCTGCTCCGTTAAATCAAACTAACGAGGAACGCGGCTCCTCCAGGTGACAGCCTGCAGGGCCGGGGAGCCCCTGCTTCCCACAGCAGATGCTGACAACGTTTTTATCTTCTTAATTAATGGAAAGTTAATCACGAACAGCACGAAGTCCAGGGGGTCAGGGGGCAGCAGCCGGGGCGGGCAGAGCTGCGTGATGTGGGGAGTTCTGTCCCTCGGCACCGGCATTATTCACACCCCCGGCACCGCAGGCGAAGGGGATTTGCCAAGTGACGCTCCCACTGTCTTCGCACAAAGATCCATTGAGTCACAACACTGCTCTGAAGCCAGAAATCAAAGTGAGGAGGTGGCAGCGACGGGGAGGGGGCAACCATTCGCCGTGTTCCAGCAGGATGGCACTGCTCCCTGACCTGGGACACAGCGTGACTCTGGAAAAGGCAGCAGGTGAGGAACGGGGACCCCTCTCCCCCCCAGCTTGGGAAAGCACCAAAGAGGAGCAGGAATGTTGGGGACGGAGGAACATCCCCCAGGCAGCTGCCGGCGGCAGCGCAGGGACAGGCGGCCGGATGCTCAGAGGAGATCCGCGCATTTTGTCACTGGCGGCGCAGAACACAGAAACAGCCTGGAAAACCCAACCTGAGCCCATTTCCAAACCAGGGAAATCCTCGGGCACACGGCCGTGTCCCCCCCAGCCCAGCAGGATCTCGGATCCCCCCGGCATCGCCAGGGCCGCAGGGACTCTCCCGATGCCGCTGGGGTTAACGCCTGTTGTCAAACACGGGTCAGGGTTTAATCTCCACAGTTCTGGCTCGGTGGGAGCGCAGCCTCTCCAGCTTCCCCTCTTGATTGCCAGTGCCTAATTAGCTCACTGCTCAGGGGGCTCTGCCAGGGCTCCTGCAGAGCTGGGGCCGGCCAGGCTTGGAGCAAGTGGGGACCTGGGTAAGGGGGAAAAGCAGGGACACGGCTCAGCCACGCTGGGAACAGCGATGGGGATGTTCCCCCACCCCGGGTAGTCCTGAGCACCCCGAGGAGGGATCAGGCTCTGCCCAGCCCGGCAGCGATGGCATTCCCTGAGCAGCTGCCCACTCCCAGCTCCCGTCCTAACTCCAGCCTTCCTGTGAGATTCTCAAGCCCAGAGCCTTCACTGGGAGTGCCGGGCTGCTCCCCTGCC
>VYZT01045508.1:0-24216 GCA_013400735.1 Pomatostomus ruficeps
AGGACCTGCTCTCCGAGTACATGAACAACGTAAGTCACGTGCTGCTCGCTCGCGCTGCCGCTTTCGTGTTCCGCGGAAGGGGTGACGCGGCTTTGTGCCACGCGGAGAGGCGGTGCCGGTTGAGTCGTTGAGAGTTTTGATACATTGCAAACGCTTGGCAGAGTTTGCTACAATCAGAAGCTCATGGGGCTGGTGTTGTACCTGCCAAGGAACTCCGTGCTCGCCGCGAATTTTGTGTAAATTTTCTAAACAGGTAGTGATTCCTTTGGGAATAGAATAGTTTTTGAAATGACAATAATGGTGAGTAATGGAAATGCGAAGTGGCCCAAGAATTATTTTCATATTGAAGGTGAATAGAGTTAATTTTCAGCATGACCTTTGGGATGGTCATTGTGTTTGACTTTTAGGATGTTGCCTGTAGATACTCATAAGAGGTTGACTCTTTGATGTGTGGGATAACCCACTGAAGATTTCGATGGTGCAGCTATGAAATACTCAGTAATGAGTTCAGCACTGGTGCTGTTAACACTGTTGCCTTTTTCAACCTAGAAATGAAACTCGAGACAGTTTTTAGGATAGGAGGTAACAGAAAAGTGGATCTTTATTTGGAGGCCTCCAGGGGCAGTTCTCTTAAAAGCAGCTCTCTGGGTGGGGTCTCCAGAGGTGCTGAATTGTTCAGTGTGGTGTGATCTGGCAGTGCATAAGCTTTGTTCTGCACAGCTTGTCCCAGAAAATTCTCTCCACCCAACATTGTGTATGAAACTCATCTGCTCTATTGCCTTGTGCTTTCAAGGATGTGGGAAAAAGCCCAAAGCAACATCAACAACGTGTTTTAAAATGAAAACATTTGCCAAGAGGTATCCAGCTGAGAATCCCCTACTTTGGTGTTTCTTGTCGTTGGTTGCTCTCAGATTATCCCATGGCACATTTTGATCCCATTTTGCTGGAATCAACAAAATAACGCTGAAGAGACTGTTCGAGGACAGAGCTTGAAGGTTGTTATTTTCATCGGTACTGTTACAGTTGTTAGAGTGATGCAATTCAGTATCAATAGTGCAAACTTCAGTCCTTTCCTGGTTTCATTTTACAGTTTAGGCTTAAATGTTGCTTTTCAAAGATATTGTTCCATATAATAGAGTCACTTCAAGGAACGGCTGTTTGATGGTACAGAATTGAAAAGCATTATTTGCTTCTTAGTTTTTCTGACGTGGTGGTTGACAGGTTCTTGTGAAAGCTCGAATGAAGGTGAAGTTTGTGCTGTTGTTATGGGTTAGGAGTTCTAAAAGAGAACATTAAATACCCGGTGATGAGGCTGTGGTGGAAAAGAACTTGCTGGATTTCTTCCTGCAAAATCTTGCTTTGGAGAAGCATTACTGGGGCAATCCTTAAGTTCTTTCGAAGAAACTTTGAAAAGTGATGAATGGTGGCTTCTTTTTTTATTGTGGTGCCTCTTTTTCAATACACAGAATTTTGGTAATGATGCAATTTGCCCTTGGACCAGAAACACTCTTATTTCATTTCTGACTGCATTTACAGAGGGACAAGAGTGTTAAATTCCTGCAGGCATTTATGACCACACTGAAGGTTGCTAATTTCGTTTCATCATTTTTACTTAAAGACATAATGGTGTGAGCAGCTGCTTTTATGGTTTCCACAGTATGGTTTTTGACAGTCTTTTTTTTCTTTCTTAGTCTGAGCTTCACAACCCCTATAATGTTTTTGTTTTTCTGCTTTATATTGAAATGCAGTCAACTTAAGTAAGATATTTTTACACCTATCGAGTAAACATTATAAAAACGGAATGTATACTTAAATTACATAAAATGCAATACTTCTGCTTTTACCTCCTCTAGTGTGGTAGAATTTGAGAATGATAATTTCCAAACTGATTTTAGCAGTTACAAGGGATGGGATTAAGATTGAATATTAATGTGCCTAAATATAGGTTTCTGTGCATAGAGGCATGTAAACTAGGGGGTCTCAATTCACTTCGTTAAGGGTAGAGGCCATTTTAAACTACCAGGTTCAAAAATTCCAATGCTTGTTTGAGCAGAAATTCCTCAGTCTGCCCCTCCAGGCATTTGAATCCTCCATGGGTCATCTTGTAGCTTCCAGCCCCACTTTGTGTCTTGTATGCTCTAGGGAAGGACGAATTGCTAGACTCCTTCCTTCATTAAATCATCTGAGCCTCAGTTGCTTTAGCTCCAGTTATGATTGTCAGAGACCAGATCAGTCCTGGAGATCAGATCCCTGCTGCCAAGGGAAGCTGAGGAGCCATTGAGATTGTCCCTGAAAACTGTGGGAAAAACAAAAACTCTCCAACATCATTTTTAGTCTTAGAGAATCAAGGCATTACTTTATTTCTGCCCAGGCTGGTGTTCTGGCCAGGATATGCCACAGAAATCATTTCATCCACACACAGCCCGGGTGTGCAGAGAAAATCATTCCATGACACAGGGATTTTACCCGATTTTTCCCAAACTTTATACAGTCAAAAAACCCATCCATTGGTTCCAAGTTACATGGTCCTTAGTGTTTCCTATTGGTTACAGATCTTCTTTGCTTCTGATGCTGATCAGGTCTGGGTTGCTTGGTTCTCTTAAGAGTCTTTTCCTGGAATAGGTGTCTCCCACTGTGCCAGGGGTGTTGTCTTATGTTGCTGGTTCATTACTGGCCCTTGCTGGTTGTTCTCTCTTGTGTATCTCCTGTGCTGCTCCCAGTCTGGTGAGATGCTGAACTCATCAGGCCTCCACCAAGTTTATTCTGTGCTTGTGAAGACTGGCTGAAGTTAAAAAATTTTAAACTTACTCTATTTTGCAACAAGATGATAACTGGTACAATCTAAAATGAGCAGGGGGTAAGTTAAATACCCCCAGACCTCTCTGATTATTAATTAAGTGACCAGAGCCAGGACAGAAGATCAGATCCCCAGTTTATAGGCAGCTCCTATTTCCTAGGGATTGAATTTCATCCATTGGTCTACCCTGGCAGAATTTGCATTGGTACTGAACCTCTTTCCTTGAAACCTGGGGATTGATTTCCTTGGGTTCTCAATAATTCCAAACATGTTCAGTATAACAAGATTTCACTTGGGAAGGTTTTAAAAGCTTGCATGAGTTTCAGAAGGGCAAAACTGAACAGCATACACCAAATGTGACACAGTTCTAAGTCTGATCAAGAATGGATTTGCAGCGATGGACATCTTTAACATCTTCTGCCTCTCTAGCTCTAAACCACTGCACTCCTGCTCTTGCTTTAGAGATTGTGAAATTATTCAGACATTCATGGTTTGGGTTTCCTCTGTTTGATGGTGCCTGAAAAATGATGATTGTTTTGGGATGCTGAGTGTTGATCAAATGAGCATACAGCAAAGGAAATACTTTGTGGTGATGTTTAAAGGATACAGACATTGAAGTGCAGGTTGTTGGCAATGTGCTGTTCAGTCAATGTTAGTTCAGTCCTTCTCCAACTTAAAATAGTTGCTTTTTATTCATCTACTTCTATGTTTTGGGTTCAGAGGGGTGTTTCTTCTTCACTTCAAGAAGCTGAGGCAAAGGGCTGTGAGTTTAAGAAAAAACAGATACTTTCAAAATGTTGTCATCCAAAGAAAAATTGAAAAAAAATAGTAAAAAGAAGGATAGGGCAGCTTCTAACTTAGGTAAGTAAATATGATGCTGCTTCTGCAGTTATATTATTTATTGTTATAAAAGAAGAGATGTGTTTTTGTTTCTCCTTCCTTCTCCTCAGATGAATGTTGAGTTGCTCCATTTCCTACCTGTCAAATAACATTTTTAATTAGTCCCTAGGCTCTTCACTAGTTCTGTGAATAATTATATATTTGTATAGTTACTGCATTGACAGTGTCTCACAGTACCTAAGCCCTCTGCAAGGGAGATCCCTGGGAGTTCTCTGCAAGAACTTCTGTGGAGATGAGGTGTAAACTGCCCTATTATTCTTTGTGTATCCAGAAATATGCAATTGCTTCATTTGTCTTATCAGTAACTTTGACAAAATCCATTCCCAGTATGGTATCTATTATTTCTCTCGTGAACTCATCTGAACTTTAAAATCTATTACTTTTGGGAAGCAAAGGCAAGAGAGTTCTCAGTCTGCTGTGTCATATGACTTTTTATTTTCCAGTGTCTCAGGGGAAATTGATGGGGTATTTTGCAGCTTCTTATGTATATGTGATAAATCCCATCATTTATTTCAAAATAAAATTACATTTCTAGGCTTCTGTCCTACAGAGACGATCTAAATACAGCTCCACAGAAGCTCTTAATGCAATTGTTTGCCATTTGTCTAAATGAAAGCCTTATTTAACGGATGCTTAGCTCTGATTGGGGTCTGCTTTCCTGCTGGGTTGCTCTCCTGGATCCCTCATGATTTGTACTGCAGGCTGTCAGGGAGCAGAAATACCGGGAACCTGGGAGTTCCAGCTCTTCAACTGCAGGATCAGGAATGCGCTGCCAAACTCAGCCCAGCGCTGAGCACCCTTTCCAGCAAGACTCAGGGTGCTGCTCTGTCGGTGTCTGATTAACATAAGAAAGGGAGGAAATTATATCTTTAGAAAATTACGCTTCAAAAAGGGTGCTTTGAATTCCCTGTGACATCACTGGATTCAGTGCCAGAGCCAGACTGAATGCCGCGGTGCTGGGGTGTATCAGTGATAAATTTGGAAAGCGGTTGACAAGTGAGTAAGCCGTGAGTGCTAAAGACCTCTGTAATCACTCCAGTATTGGCTTGGCATTAATTCAAATCTGCATTTGAAGAGGCTTTTCCCAGCTGGTTCAAAGATGATTTTCTCTTCTAAAGCCTTTGGGCTCATTATTAAGCCAACTTTCATTCCCTCGCCTTCCTTTCCCTCACATCCAGTGCTCCTGCTGCCAGTCCCTGCTAACATTCTAGAGAACCTTGGTTTGGTTTTTTTTTTAAATTATAATTGTTTTTTGGTACAGATAATATTTCTCTGTGTCCTAGTAGAATGATCAGTCCTTATGAAGTCCTTATGAAGTCCTTGTGTTACTACTGATGATTTCGTGTTTAGATGTGAGGATCCCATCTGAGCACTGGAACAGATTTCCCAGAGAGGTTGTGGCGTCTCCCTCACTGGAGATATTCCAGAACCATCTGGATGCAATCCTGTGCAATGTACTCCAGGAATACCCTGTTTTACCACAGGGTTAATGTTGCTTAATATTTGCCCTTGGAAATCTTATTCTCTAAAGTTGCTGCCATCCCTGATACCTGCTCACTCCTGAGCTGCTATAGGCCCTAATTCCTGTTTCCCATGGAGAAGAAAATGTCATTTCTTGTATCAGAAGAACAAATGAGAAAGCACAAGTCTGCTGGCAGCTTCTCTTCACAAATATATCAGTAAAAAATTGGAATTGCTGAAAGGAAAAGCCAAATGCTGCAGAACATGGAGATGAAATGTCCTTAGCAGACAGCTGGGTATTGTGCTTGATTGAAGAACGAAAAACACGACAGCAACTGAAAAATCTATAAACTCTCCGGATACTGCCAGCTGTCACAGCCAACAGCTTCATCTGAAGTCGTATTTAAGAGAAGCAATAATTGGTGTGTACGTTTCAGCTCTGGAGCTGCCTTGCCCGAGGTTAATCTGGGTGACAGTGAGCAGTAAATCACAGCGATGAGACAGAAATGTCCGGAGCTGTGCTGAGGTGCGGAGTGGGGGATGAGTGACAGGAGTTGACCTCTGGAGCAGCCTGGACTGAGTCCGGCGTGACTGGCACAGCAGGGCAGTTCTTCCTTTGGTACCATTGCCAAATTCCTGGCTGGCCGAATAACTTTTAGAGGACAGCAGGTTGTTTAAAGCTTTCCCCTGTATTTCAAGCTGAAGATGAGCTGTTTACTGTTCACCTGGCTCCTTTAGAGGTTGTATAAGCAGCTTTGTCTTTTTGTACTTGAAAGAAACAAGCAGAAACATGGTAGTTGTTGTTGGAGGAAGAGGATGTGTCCCAAATGTTCTCTGCATTGCTTCTTGGCCAGTGTGGGATTTTTGTATTTGTGCATCCCTCCTGAGTGCCTCACCTGCTCAGGACCATACATAAATCACTGGCCAGGTATGCAAACCCCAGTGTGACTTGAGACACCTTTTCAGGAACCTTCTGTCTCTTCCTTTTTGATGATGTCAGGCCCTCCTCACAAGGCATGTCCACTCTTGTTCAGTAGATTTACAGAAATGCTGCATCATTTACAATTGCACAAGTTCGTTTTGATTTATTTATTCATTACTGAATTTCTTGGTTTTGTAATTCCATATTCAGAGTTCGCTGTGTTTTTCTTACCAAATCCACAGAACCACTGGTGTTTGCAATCACAAATAAAAAAACCCTGAGAAAATGAACCTTCATGGCTTGGAAATGACAAATATCCTAGAAAATTGTCCTGATTTCAGGTTCTGGTGATCTCAGGTTTACACATCCCTGTTGGGATGGGCAGATTTTTAAATTTACTGAAGTAATTTGCTCTTTACAACTTACTGTTACAATCCACTCTGGAAGGTGAAGGTAACCCAGGTTCTTGTTAATAAATCCCTTGGGGTGGATTAGAGTGAAACAACCCTGAATGAGTAGTTTTTATAAATATAAAAATGTAAGATTTATTGTAGAATAATTGGTTGCAGAGGAAAACAGATATGTAGGTATTTTGGTTGTTATCTTTAGTAATATGACAATATAAAAAACCCATAAAAATCACTTAACAAAATGCATGAGAAAGAGAGAAAAAGGATAAGAGTAAAAATATCTCACCATGCAAAGGCCCCACAATGCGACTTGGTTGTTGCAATTTCGATGTCAGTTGGTCAAAACGATGGTCACAGACTGGAGCCACCAGGTGGTGGAAGAAATCCTAGAACACCACATCTCTTGGGGTTATCTTCACTCAGGCTTGGGTAGAAACACCCAGGTGCCTCCCCTGGGGTGGGGAGCTTCAGCTGGATGATGGGATGTTGTGGGTCAGGGACACCTGGATGATGGGATGTTATGGATCAGGGACATTTCAGGAGAATTTGACACCCTCTAAGTGGATGCAGCTGCCACCACGTCAGTGCAGCTGGATCCATCGTGGCCCATCATGGTCCACGATCAGCAGAGTGAACCCTTCAGGCCCTGTGTGAATGTCCCAGTACCTCCCGGGCAGGGGAGTTATCCCAGCTGAGTTCACTGATCAGGACAAGGAGACAGTTCTGCCTCACAGGGTTCCCCTCTTTCCTTATCTCGTTCATCACCAGCTGTCTCACTGATTCTCTAACTCTGGATTCTGATATCTGTGGGAGGAGATGTCGTTTCGGAACCACAGCGCTGCGTTTTCCTTGGTGGTATCACTCAGAGAACCTTTTGCCTCCTTTTTGCTCGTTGTCTTTAGGGGCAGGCCGTGCCATGTCGGTATAAAAGTGTTGTGTGTCATGTGAAAATGGAAATAACTCACAGGAGGTTTATGGAGGCTCAGGCTGAATTGGCACATTAGGTTGAGTGATGTTTCTAACAAGATACTTCCCTCCAAATTAGCATGGAAATTTTCTAGACTGACAGTAAATCCAAACCTGATTTTCTCGGTTCCTGCAGGGCTTAGTCTGCCTGGGCCGCTGTTACTCCAGCATTAAAATTGAGGTCATGTCAGTCTTAATTCATTACAGTTTGAATGCCTTGTCATTTCCCCATTAAAAAATTCCACGTTAATTGTAGAATTGCAGTGTTTGCCTTTGATTTGCCCATTAAACTGAAAACTGGGACAGATCCAACACATGCCAGAATTAACTGGCACAACTGTCAAGATGGTGTGGGATTTAATTCGGATGATTTTCTCGTTGTTTTTGACCAATAACCCAAACTGCCTTCCTGTGAAATATTACATTCATTTCTTATTGCCATAGTTGGGAATAAATGATTTAGTAAGTGGACCCTAATTTTTATTGATTCCTAGAAAACTTGGTTTTCTTAACAAATGTATTTGTTATTCTGCACTGTTTTATCTCATATATGTTTGTTTGCATACAAAAGTCTGACTATACTGTTGGTACCTTAGCAGAGTATTTGATCATTTTAAACTTAGTGAATTCAGAGAAAATAAAAATATATTGGGTTTAAAAAACAAAACAAAACCAAAAAAACAACAACAAAAAACTCACCAAAGTGAAAGCATACCCAAACCACCCAAAACTGTATTTTCTTGCAATGGTTTTCATGTTCAACTCATTTAATTTTGCCTTAATTAGTTAGGTTTTTTTTCCCTCAAGTGTGTTCCTACAGAAGCGATGACTGCTGCCCTGGTGCTTTTGATATGCTGGAAATCATTGCCTTAATTTCAGACGTAGGCTGAAAATGAGGGTGTTAAAGTTATTTGTCCACCTGAACAAAAGTCCTCTATCAATCTTGTCTGTGTAGCGTGATTCATAACCTTTGTAATATTTTTTGTACTGGAGTTAGCATTTATGGGCCGTTAATTAGTTGGTTTTCCATGTCTGCAAGTCAATACCAACATGAGAGAAGTTTATCCTGCATTTTATGCCATGCCAATAGCAAGGTGGTTATTAGCTCTGTGTATACCTGCTCGTGGTGTCCACATCTTGCTTTCAGTATTTGCACAATCCAGATTAACGTTGTTGGGTGTTGGATTCTTTTGGGTGCAAAGAAGAAGATCCCCAATGCATTTATAGAACTTTTGGGAATCGATCGAAATAAAAGAAGCATGGACCTGCTGCAATTAGTGAGCTTTCAGAAAAGCACCTCAAAAATCTGTGTTTCCTTGGAGGCTGTGGAACATCTTCTGCAGCACACTAAAGACCCTTCAGTAATTGTATAATTGTAGTGTTTGACTGTTGAAGGAGGTGCAAAATGTCTGTATTTTTGAAGACATCGGGTTTCTCTCTTTTTGATTTATTTTCTTTAAAGTCTACCTGAATCCCCTCAGCAGCTGGACCGAATTTTTACTACAACTGGGCAAACCCTAAATGGCTTTGCTTTGCCTGTTGCTCTGAAAACTGAGACAAAACTGACACATGATCAGATCAGCATTTGGATAGCCAGGGATGCACTTCACCTCAGGAAAGGTCAAAACTCTTTTCCTATCAGTGCCCTTAGCAATCCCAACTACAGAAAACACAGCAGTCGTGTGTAAACCTGCAGTTTGTGAATCCTGCACTGGTTTGGATTGTTTTTGTTTACACCAGGAATGTTTCTACTGATGCCTTAAGTGCTGGTAAAAAATAAGAAGCAGACACAGCGGTATAGGAAAAGGGTATTACCCTGGTTTAATAAGATCCTGGTGTACACCTCCGTTGGAGCTCGAGGGTGTACCCCCGTATACAATTTTTATGGACTTTACAAATTAGCATATTTACTTAAAATCCTTCAATGAGTAACTTAACAAGTAAGGTAACTATCCCCCTATTCCCCCCGCTAAATGAAACTACAGCCCAGCTCAAAAACATGTTCCAGAACCCAGACTCTTCAAGGTTGGAGCCTGTGGTTATGAGATAGTAGAGATGTTTTGTCTTCCCCCCTCAGAGAACGCCCAAACTAAACTAAATATCAGACTACAAAACCATAAACATGCAGTGCTAAGGATACAGGGTATAAGGGTAAGGGGTACAGGGAAGGAAAAGGGTATAAAATGTATAAAAGGGTATAAAAAAAGGACAAAAAACAATCAGGCTTCACTACAAATGAAAGCAAGGCTCTGCAAGTCAGTGTTGGAGGAATTCGCTGTAATTTTGGGAATTTTCAGCTGAAGTGATGGTGCTGGATATCCAGAAGAGGGCATGCTTGCTCATCAGAAATGTTTTGTGCATCACTAAAGAACTGCATGCTGCTGTGGTACAGCTGCAATCCCAGAAAATGTAATAATGCACAGGGAGATGTTACCCTGTTAGTAGCTCTGGGTTCTTCAGAAACAGATTCAGAAGGTTGTGGGGGGGAAAAAAAAAAAAGAATGTATCTTAATCAAATTAATACTAAGTGGTTGAGCTGTCAGATAGAAATGAGGTGCTAAATTCTACTTGCAGTTTTTGGTAGATTATTTCCGGTGATGCAGAGCTGGAGAACCCCTGGGCTCTAACACAGGCTCACTTCAATGTGTGAAATGTGAAATCAGGTACATCAGTGTTTGCTGGGGTCTGATGGTGGGCCTGGGAAATTATCTTACAGCTTCCAAAATGCAACAGAAATGCAAGATTATCACACCTGGTGACACAGTGACTTGTTGCTTTTTCAGATTCTTGTGTTAGCCAGATGTTGGGAGCACGTGGAGTTTGTTCTTATATTTTCACTTGAGGAATGGAAGACAAAAACGGTCTTTGCATTAATCAGTTCCCTGAAATCTTAATTAGTAAGAGTAGGAGGATTGGTTTTGTTTTGTTTTTAGATGACTGAGCTGAAGGAAATAAGCAATTTTCCTTTTGGGTTGGGTTATTTTTTGAATTTGAAGTATTGATTCAATTTTTTTAATATTTGGAAACTTTTTCAGGACCTTTAACAGATACTGCAGCTGTTTACAGTGTTGTGTCTTGCATTTGGGTACAACAAACTGAAATGAAGCATTTTGTGAAATTAATTTGTCTATAATTTGTCAATTAATTTGTCTCCCTGCCCATATGAAGGGGTTGGAACTCGATGATCATTAATATCCTCTCCAGCCCAAACTGTTCTGTGGTTCTCTACTAAAGCTTTACACTTACCTGCTTTATAAAGTAAATTGTGTCTATGTTTAGGGTAACATACTGACCTCACATTTTCACAATACCTGTATTATATAAGATTTTTACATCTTTGTCAGATCTTTGCTGCCTTGTCCAATTCCTGCATTGATTTAAAAAGAAAGAACACAAAGGGAGTGGCAACACAGATGTATCGTAACTGTAATTATCCATTGAATCCTGGGATCGGATGAGTTACGTTTTAATTGGGTTTTAAGGGTGAGCTGAGCAAGCAGAGGAGGTAGAATTGAGCAGAGAGGAATTAATGCCCTGGAACCTTTGGCGCTCCTGAGCTGTGGCACTGAACCCTGTGCGAGCTCCTGCTGGAAGGAGACGTAATCAGGGAGTGACACCGCCCCTCACCTGGAGCCCCTTAGACCAGGAAGCTGGAGAAAATCACATTAATTAGATTTTATTACAGCATTTTGGGGGGAAAGGAGACAAAGAGCCCAAAGCTGAGTTTTCCCAAGCTGTGGGGCCACTCACCCAGGGAATTTCCTTGGCTTATTGATGGTGGGGGTTTGTTTCTGACAGAGCAGAGCAGAAGCTGCTGGGATGTCAAATGGCCAAACCCTTTGCTTGTGTATTTCTGTTCTCTGTGAAGTGCCTTATGATGATTTTCTCAGTGGAATTTTTATTTTTATTGGATGAATGACCTCTTTTTTTGTAACTTCTTTTCATCCTCCATATAGACTTAATCAGATTAGTAGAATTTTTTAAAAGTTACAAATCTCAAGCACTTGAACTCCTTTGTTATTCCATTATTTTATTTTTAAACACCTTTTTTAAAATCAATTGAAGCTGAACAATAGGTCTAATGACTAAAGGTCTTACAAGGCAAACTTTAATGTGAATAATTTATTACCTAAGCTAGAACAGGGGTCAGTGTCATGGCTAACATGCTGTAATAGTCCTTAAAAATAAACATAACTTTTTATTTTTAAAAATTTCCTATATAAATTAAAAAAAAAAAAAGAAAGGAAAACAAAAAAAAATGAGAAAGGAAGTGCGAGAAAGACTTTTTTGTTGTTGATGTCTGTCATAAATCTATTAGTTTGATAGAAAATGATGTCTTTTTCTTCTGATTGGGTAGGTGAGCATGGATTGTTGTGCCTCATGAAGTACTTTTCATTCCTGCTTGTAGGATGAGGATGTGGAGCCAAATTTCGTGGCTGGCCAGGGAAGGTTGTTCATCCTACACATATTTGTAAGGGATTCCGTTGGGAATATAAGATTCCTGATCTCAGGATCTCGGTATCCCCAGGAAAGGCAGTAAGGTTGACTCCCAACATTTAAAACTTCACTGTTTATGTTGTGGGAGTCAGGTTTTGGGTTTTATGGGGTCTGGTTCATCCTGGTGTGTTCTGCCTGGAGAGCTGTCACATGGTCCTGACAAATGCTCAGTCATTAGCATTTTGTCAGGGTGAATTTTAACTAAAATTATGAAATCAGATTTAGAAAAAAAAACAAACCCCAAACAATTTAATATCAGGGTTTAACTACTGAAACCCATTTGGAAGCAGAAATAGAGACTTTTTGTTTCCTTCCTGTTTCCTTCTCTGTCCTTTCACAGTAACTAAATAAAGAAATGAGTGAATCAATTAAAGGTGTGCTTGATTTGGAGTGGGCAAGGCCAGACTTCCCGGGCAGATTTATACCCAGGCATTTGTGTGTACAAAACAATAAAACTTGCAGGCTCATTAGCTGGGAATGACCCAACTGTGTTTTATGTGAAGGGGTCATTTCTTCACTAATGAGCCTCTCGGCCAGATGGCCAAGCCCACAGTAGTCTAACTGCAGCAGGGTGATTTAGGTTTTTAGGTAAATAGCTTTGCTTTTCTGGTCTTTTCCTTCTTTTCTTACAGCCAGGAGCTAGAGGGACAGCTTCTCCTAGAACTCTGTGCACACTATTTTTCCTAAGAAGATAAATGGCTGAGGAGACTCGACTTCTTAGGGCTTTATATCAATTTCTGGTATTTTTTCTGATTTGTGGTGTATCTGTCAGATACTGTCCTCCCTAGATATTCTTGTGGGTGGAAGTTACTGTGCCAGTCTTTGCCCTTTATTGGCTTTTGTTTCAGTAGATAATGAAACTCGTTGCCTCATCTCTGAGCATGTATTAAAATACACGAGAAATGCAAAAGTACAATGATTTTGCACAGGTGGTGGTGCAAGGATGATATATCCCATTTCTGGAAGTGTCCAGGACCAGGCTGGACAGGGCTTGGAACAATGTGGGCTGGTGGAAGGTGTCCCTGCCCATGGTAGGGGTTGGAATGAGATGGGCTTTAAGGTCCTTTCTAACCCAAACCACTCTGTGACTATTATTTGCTTTCTAATATCATTTTCTATGGAATTTTTGCTTGTCTCTAAGAATTTAAGATGTTTCAGGTGCTTAGGATGAGGAGTGGTTGCTCATTTGAGCCTGGAGTTATGTCACTCAGGCGTGTGAGTGAGGAACCAGCTCCTCACGGACACCCTCAAGACTGGTACTCTCAAAACATTCTATTTTTTAAGTGCCCTGAATTATTTTCTTGGAATGCTTTTCTCTTGCCATGACTAAATCATACACAAGAGAAACTTGGAAAGGACATAAAAATCGATGCAGACAACAGCCCAAAAGAGAAGAGGATTTACAGGAGGGCGGTTTGTGAAGTGCAACAGCAGCAGAATGGTTTTGAAGGTGTTTCAAGCACATTGTGCCAATGAGTAGCCACGGTCCTTTCTGCAGTCCCACCTTTCCGTGGGATCTGGGTGTAGCAAATTGTGGCTGGGAACAGCTTCAGGTGATGATTTGCTCACACCTTAGGGGAGTTTGTCTCAGGGATGTCAGATAATTGTGTGTGGGTTCTCAGCGCTGAGAATTGGCCTTATCTTCAAAGCAGGTGGTTCTGTTTGGGGGAATAAGAACATAAAAGGGCTGGGAATAAAGCTTTATCCGGCCTAGTATCTTATCTCTGGTAATAGTCACTGGGGATGACTGAAGAAGAGTGTAAGAGCCTGGCAAACATGCTGTGATTGTGATTCCTCTTTGCAAAATTTATTATCTTAGCCTCCAGCAATTTATGGTTCAGGGAGTTCCTGAACCAAAGGTGATATTTACTGTTTAAAAGTGAATAATCCAGATCCTTACTTAAACAGCCTGTAGAGCATTAAGATTTTAAGGGATTTACACAGGCCTCTAGAACAGCTATTTTTGCATCATTTTGACCCAGTCATCCTTTTATTTTTAACTTTTTTTTTTCTCTCTCCTGAGTTTTATAAGATGCTTGGTCCAGGATGAATTGGGAAGGGGAGAAATGGAGTCAGTTTTTAAAGGAGAATTGTAAAAACTTTTATACTTTGGTAAAACCTTTTTGAACCACATTTTGCTGACATGATGCACTTTTAACCTGCAGTCATTTACTTTTCAAATACTGAAACTAAACTGATTGTGCTGCATCATTTTAATTGTATCAAGCCTAATACATTGAGGCATGATCACTTTATTTCCACCTGCTGCAATTTCCCTGCCATACCTGCCTCTCCCTAGCACCAGTAACTTCCAAAGCAGTGGGAATTCCTGCTGGGGAAAATCTGCCTAAAGTCAGCTGTGAAGATCCGGGGATGGTCTGGAAGTCTCTGCTCGTACTGTGTGCTTTTTCAACAAACCTGATAACAAAGAAAACCCCAACTGGTGCAGCACCTTCAGGGCAGAAATGAGGACACTGCCAATGCACTTTCCTTTGTCACAAAATATTATAAAATATCCAGTAAAACTTTGCTTCAGTGAAAGGGTTTTCCTCTCAGACAGGTCAGAGTCAGTGCCAAAATACCCTCCCTCCAGAGAGGAGGAATATAACCAGTGTCAAATCGTGAGCAGAGGAAATGAATTTTGGATGTCAAAGTGCACAGAAATGTTACCACTGTTGTGATTTGCCAGTGCTCCTAAATCTCCTGCCTCTACAACCATGACATGAGTCTTTTCTGGTGGAGACACTAATAACAAGGAAAAAGAAGGGTTTTTCTCTTTTATCCTGATTTCTATGCATTCCCATTTAGCAATGTACGGGGGAGAGGGTGTGTATTTCACATTTCCAGCTTCTGCCTCTCGTAACCGAAGGCAAATGAAATCTCTCCCTGAGTATTACGTGTCAGGATGAAAGTTATTGAAGTCCATCATTGCTTTTAAGACTTATTTGTGACGATGGAAATCCTGCTCTATAATTGAGAATGGGAATCTGCTCTCCAAATCACACCTTAATCTGTAGTCTGGGAAATGTAAGTGGTGTTTTTTCTCTTTACTTAGCGTTGCCAGACTAACAGAATGACAATAATATGCCTGGCTTTTGTCAAAGCATATAATTAAATGGCTGTGAAAACTAAAGTGCATTCCCTTCACTGAAGAGTGGTTACACTTGTGCTGCCTCGTGAGCAAAACGGCAATGGCAAAAGGAGAGAGCGGCACACGCTGTGTGCGTTTTTATTTGTTAATAACAAATCGGGAATGATGAATACTTTTCCTTCGGTAAAATTCTTACCGGGTCCCTCGGGAATTCCACAGCGTCGTAAATGTAATTTGCAGTTCTTTACAATTATGGTTTAAATAGACCAAGTCTAAAGGGAGTCTGCCTATTTGATTTCCAAATTTGCATCACTTAAAATCCAATCAGACCAACTGTTTGGATTTTTATTAGATATGGAATCCACGGGTGGGTTCAAGGCCATGCTATGTATAGCAAACACATACCTTGTTGTGCAGCATGGCTTAGCTGAGCTGTTCCTTAGCATGTGCTTCGACCTTCAGCCCACCCAGGCTGCTCCGTGGCTCCTTGAATTGTTGCTGTAATAAACCCTTCGATTTTCGGTAACCGGTGTTTTATAGCCCAGCAGATTGCGTTTGATTTTGTGGATTCGCTGCAACATATTGAGTTTAACGGATTTATGTAGGAATGTAAAACAAAAATAATGCGGCGGGCGCTCGGCGCTTCCGCACGCGGGGCACCGGGATTGCAGATGGCCGCGCCGGATAATGACATTGAATAATTTAGTGGGGAAGGTAATCTGGTTTTGACAGAATACATTAACATTTAGCTGACAGTACAGGTGTCTGGGCACGGAGCTGCGTGCCCAGATGCGAGGCACAGCAGCGTGAGGGTGTGAGGTGCAGCTTTACAGCCTCACTGACCGTGCTTAAAGAAGAATAATCTTTTCAAAACATACTAAAATAGATTTAGGAGACCCTCAGCATTGCAGTCATTGCAATAATTTCTTACTGTCTGGTGTAATTTTTTATTTTGTTGATGAGAGAAAAGGAGCAATATTTCTTTAATGAGCTTTGATTAAAATTGTATGTTCATTATGGAGTGGATCTAAGAAAATGAGGAAGAAAGCACAGCAATTAAAACAGATTTCTCTGCTGTTCATGGCTATAATATCAAATCATGGCCTCTGCCTTTTCCCCCAAAACTGACAACGAGACACACCAATCTTTTTTTCCAAGACAACATCATTAAAATGTAGTAGACATGATCATAATATTGGTGGTTGTGCTTTAGAGAGAAACAATCAGAGTAATAACTCAGGAGTGGTTGAGCTCTGCTGGCAGGACCTCTCTGGGTTGGATTTGTCTGTCTGGGGGTGCATTCCAGGAGCGAGGGGTGCCGGGTCCCTGCACTTCCCTGTCCCTGGCACCAGCGCAGGGCACACACAGAGTCACAGAGCATCGAATCCAAATGGTCTGGGTTGGAAGGACCTTAAAGCCCATCTCATTCCACCCCCTGCCATGGGCAGGGACACCTTCCACTGTCCCAGGCTGCTCCAAGCCCTGTCCAGCCTGGCCTTGGACACTCCCAGGGATCCAGGGGCAGCCACAGCTTCCCTGGGCACCCTGTGCCAGGGCCTCTCCACCCTCACAGGGAACAATTTATTTCTAATATGTAATCTAAACCTGCACTCTTTAATTTTAAAACCATTCCCTCCTGCCCTGTCTCTCCAGGCCCTTGTCCAAAGTCCCTCTCCAGCTCTCTTGGAGCCCCTTTAGGCCCTGGAAGGTGCTGGATGGTTCTCCCTGGACCCTCCTCCTCTCCAGGCTGCACAACCACATTAGTTAATTTTCTTTCAGCCTGAGGTCAGGTTACTGTCTGGTTTTTTTGTTTACTGATAGGTCTGGGAGAGAGTGACCAGTTCTGCTCAACTCTTCTGTGAAGTACATTGCTCTAAAATCTGTGTTAATAAAGGCAGCAAGCACACATCCTTCCAGGAGTATTCATGAGCTCATTGGATAATGAGTATGTGACTCGAATTACGTACCTCGTATTTATTCACTTTAAGGCTGATATTTTTTCAGGCATATCCTGAATAATTTTTGCCTTGGCAGGGGAGAACCTGCCAGTTTGTGTATTTTGGAGCTTAAGGAGCAAAACATTTGCACTGTCTGTGCGTAAATGGGAACCTTTTCGTTGCCCAGCTGCGGTGCTTGAGCCACGCATCCTCTCTTCCGAGCCACAACTGCGTCCCTGGCTGTGCTGCTCGTCAGCAGCAGAGCTGAGCTATTCCAGATTTCCAGATTGCCAGCTTTTGGCATGGGGAGTGCGCTGAAGGAGACGCTGTGGTTTGATCTCAGGTGGAGCCTGTTCACTGGATCATTTTCACGACCATTCAAGCACTGCTTGAGTCGTGGTTGAGTGGCAGAATTGAACCCAAGGAGGAATCTGGTGCAGGGAAGGGAGGGAGCGTTCAGCAATGCAGAGCAGAGGGGTTAAATTGAGCTAAGCTCGCTGTTTTCTGCACCTTTTGTCTTGCCTGTCCTAAAAGGCCGTAGCTCTTAGATTTTCTGTAAGGAACTCGCACTGGGTAGAGCCAAGTGAGGAGCATTTGTGTTGAGCAGTTTTTCAATATCGTAGAAAATGGAAAGCTGGAGGATATAAGGAAAGAGACCTTAACGCAGTTAGCACAGGAGTTTTACAAAGGAACCCATAAGTCTCATGAATGCCAAAATAGCCTGGCCAGGGTATTGATTTTATAATGTTGTTCCTGCCTCTCGCCTTGCAGAGCAGTGACATTTCATTACACCCGTTGGAACCATAATAACTGAAGTGCAACACCAGCTGATGGAAATGAAATTAAATCTATCTTCAGTAATAAAGCAGTGATGTCCACCAAGAATGGAATACAAACCCGTTTTCTGGTTTTATAATGTTCTATTAGAATGAGCTATAAATAAAAAGTAGCTCTTTGTTGTAGCAGTGCTTCTTGTTTATCAGCTAACAACCAGATAACCTGGTTTCTCTCGGATTTGCAACAAGCCGTTCCTAAAATAAATACATCTCCAACCATGGCATTGTGAAATTTGTGTTCTGCAAAATATTTAATGAAGTTTCTTAAATATCTTCACATTTGTGGTGAAAGACATAAAAAAAGATCCCCAAAACACAACACAGCCCTTTGTTGGAAAAGTATAAATCTGGACACAGACACGGTTAATCTGAATTTTTCAAGACTTTGAAATACTACATGTTTAAGAATTACTTTGGATAGGAAATCCATCCTGTTAATTTCAGTCACTGACTGAAACATCACCAGTCGGAACGCTAGAGATGTTTCTTGTTTTGTTTAATTGTTTTCTTAAGGAAAATAAAAATTGCTGTCGTTTCTCAGGTTCCTCGTTGCTCTCCTTTAAACACAGTTTTCCCTTGGCCAACAGCCTGATCTTCCAGGTCCCCAAAATAGGAGGAGGGACCGTCCCTTGGCTTCCTTACTGACCTCCTGTCTGAATACCAGGTGAAAGCAGTTTAGTATTTAATTCTGGACACCCAAATCATCACCTGAGTTGCAAATTTTGCTTTCACCTCTTTGCTGATACCGAAGGCTTTT
This sequence comes from Pomatostomus ruficeps, assembly GCA_013400735.1. NCBI lineage: Eukaryota > Metazoa > Chordata > Aves > Passeriformes > Timaliidae > Pomatostomus > Pomatostomus ruficeps. The sequence goes on from VYZT01045508.1 coordinate 18,575, forward strand.
GCAAAGATATTAATTATGGCTCACTGGATTCACGGCATTTTGCTAAGGATTGTTGTAACTGGAATTTGTGAATCCAAAGGGAGAAACTTCTGTCCTTCGTGGGGCTGTCAGAGCCTCCTGCAGAAGGAATACTGATTTACTCCTGGGTTACTAAAGGATTGCACCTCACACCAAATATATGGGGGGTTACGTGCCCAATTCTTCGCTTCAGGTTCTCAGCATTTTTTCCCAGCTTTCTGTGAGCTGCAAACCTTTGTTAAAAGAGAGGAAAGACAGGATATTTTTCATGGTATTTTAGCAAATTTAGTAAATTGTGGGAAAATAAAGCACTAAAATTTACCTGTTGTACTTCGTTCATTTCTCCTTTATGGAAGGAGGACCTAAAGTCAGAGCTGCTAAATGACCTTTTCGGAGGAGTTATTAAGAATTCAGGACAATTCTTACCATTTTCATTTCGATCTTGATGTCTCTATTACTCTTCCTGGAGTCATTTTCATTTCCCTGTCTCCTTTCCAAATTTCCTGACACGTAAGTGACAAGATTTACCTGGAACATAATGCGTGAAGCCCTCAGCTGGAAGGGAGCAGAAGGAGCCTGACACTGGGATATGAAATGCAACCTTCACCTGTCACTTTATGATATTAAAGTGTGTCTGGCACCTGTGATCCCATTTCTCTGAGAGAGATGGTAAAAAACATAGTTGAGACAAGTTAAAAGCTGATCTGGTTTTGCTTTATGATGGTCTCAGTTTTTCTTATTTTTCTCGTATCCTAAAGGTTTTACTTTTAAGGGACTTCTAAATATTTTCAGTTTTCTTTAGCTTCTAGAACTAATATTCCTTCCTATCTTGGTATATTTATTTTCTTAAATAAATAAAGGGACAGAAGTGGGTCGTGTCTGTTGGGAAAACATGGTTTCTTCCTGTCCTTTTTAAAACTTAAAAAAATTCCAGTACCTAAAGAGGGCCTACAGGAAGGCTGGAGAGGGAAAAAATCTTTCCCTGTGAGGGTGGTGAGCTCCTGGCTCAGGTTTTCCAGAGAAGCTGTGGCTGCCCCTGGGTCCCTGGAAGTGCCCAAGACCAGGCTGGACAGGGCTTGGAGCACCCTGGGATAGTGGAAGGTGTCTCTGCCCATGGCAGGGGGTGGAACTGCATCATCCTCAAGGTCCCTTCCAACCCAGACTCTGGGATTTTCACTGAGTTCTTTGAAAATCCTTTTCTGTGCATGGAGAGCATTGCAGGGTGGTGAGGGCGTGGAAATCAGTATCTGCTTTTCATCATTATTGTTGTACCAGGCTGGGTAAAGGATGTGTGAGTTTATCTGCCCATAAACATTAATTCTGGGCTTTGCTGTCCTGCTAAAAGGAACTTCTGTAGCTAAAAGTGCCTTGGACTTCACTCATGAACTGGAGGAGGAGGATGCAGGACGGCCCCCAGGCAAGTCCCTACATCCCTGAGAAGGGTTCGTTTTCCAGCTGTTGGTTTCCTTCCTGAGTTCCTGTAACTTCCAGGGAACTCTTAGCAGGGAACTCTAAGGAAATCTGGGAAACTTCCCTGTAGGGGAGGGATTGAGCATTTAACCAGATTTGCGGTTTCCCTCCGAGAGCAGAGGCAAGCCCTGGAATGGGCTCCATCTCCATCCTGCCTGGATAAAGCTCTGGGCTCTGCTCTGGCCTCCCAGCTGACCCTGCTTGCAGCAGCTGATGGGGCTTGGTGACTCTGAAGTCCTTTCCAGACTGAATTATTTCAGGATTCTGTGGTATTTAAGAGAGTTTGGGACAGTGACCATTTGGCATCCCGAGCTCCCGTCCATTTCCAGCTGACAGGAGTTTGTGTTCCTGGCATTTTGCAGAGTGGGGTGGAACTGATACTCCTGTCAGGTGGTGAAGAAACAGAAAAGCAGAATATTAGTTAAAAATAGGTAATGATTTCTTGTAGAGGGATGGGGTGAAGGGATGCATAATTCCCAATCAATCCCTGTATTCCCGTGCAAATTTTTAAGCTGAAAGTTGGGTAATTTTTGCTGCTTAATGTAATGTAGAAGGGGCACAGTGTCAGAATCTTGGGGTTTTTTTCTGAAATTAGGAAAATTAAAATTGGTCTTTGCTACACTGGCTGTCAGCTGTGTTTTAGAACTTTTTGAAGTAAATTCAGTGAAGAAGATACGTGCATTGGTTCTTTGTGACAGTCCTGAATTCTACAAGCAACGTGTATTTCAGGATAACGTACATATGATTGTGAAAAAAATCAATAAAATATCCTCTTTTTGTGGTTTTCACTTGAAAAATCATGATTTACTTGGCCGAATTAAATTACTCTCCCTTTTTCCATATGATGACTTGCATGTATTTTATCAGAGAGACTTAAATTGCTGAAGCTCACCAGGAATTTCCAGGCAGAACTAGATGTGGTAGCTCTTGTCATTGTATTCTCTGCTCCTCAAAAATTTATTTGAATCTTTTTGTAGGATACCAGTAATTAAAAGGTACTGTTGAGAAATTGGGGATGAATATTTATGATATGTTAGCTCAAAGTTAACACGAGTAGAATTTACATTGGAGCTTAATGGTCTTACATTCGCCTCCACTGGCATTCATCACCTACCTGGGAATTTATTTTTCTATTTTAAACCATTTACAGAGGAAAAGACCAAAAATGATGGAAATAGGCAAGAATAAAATCACTTTTAAAGTGCTTGTTAGGCTTTTAAAGATCTTTTAAATTAGATTTTATTTCTTAGATTTGGGAGTTTTTTAACCTGAATTTTCTTAAAGAATAATTTTGCTTTTGCATGTCAGGAGCCAAAATAAAAATGGTACATGAGGCCCAAGCACAGTTCAGCCTTTCAGTGTGTCAGTTTGTAATTACTGCTGAGTTATCAATAGATCTGCACTCCTGCCCAAAGACAGCGTTGCTGCTTGTGAATAAATCAGCTGCAGTTGAAGCTTGGAGGCCACCAGCCAAGAAAGGACCATGTTATTAACTCCTGGTGCCGTGTCTTTATAACTTCAGGACACTTGCAGATAAATTCCTTGCCAGTTCTCATTTCCAGCAGCGAGGGTGATTTATGAATATTCGGGCTGAAATGATGTTCTGCAAATCCTTCATGAGGTAAAAGACTGATGAGGGGCCTCTGGTTCAGAGAATGAATGGAGAGGCCCTGTGAACGCTGGAGATTTCTCAGTGTCCGTGTTTGTATAGCAAATCCATAAACCAGAGATCAGCATTTGTGGTTGGGCTGATTTATGAGTCAAGGACTCACCTCTAAATTTCTGTTCCTTCTTTTTGTAAATGTTCTCAAAATTCTGGGGTAGCCCTTGCGAGCTTTGTTTTCAGTTAATCAAATTAAAACACACTTTGTGTCACATAAACTGTGTTCAAGCAACGAAAATGTGATTTATGAGGAGATAGGCTTTTCTTTACCTATTCAATTTTGTGCTGTAAGCCTTTTAAAAAAAATTAAATTATTTTTAACAGAGTTCCAGTTGAAAATTAGTTGGCTTTTAAAGAGCCCCATCTAGTCTGGATATGTGGCTGTGATACTTAGGTGGCATTGGCAAGAGTGTAATTTTGGTGAAGAAAACAATTCACATTTGATAATTTTAAATGTTGCTGAAGCTAATTTAATGATAGTTTGCTATGGAATCATGCCTGTCATTAGACTGTCACCATTTTTATCTTCCTAGAGAAAACCACAGTGATACAACTTTATATTGTGGTGTTAGTATTTATAGACTTCTTTACTAATGGTATGCGTTTAATTAATAAAGGAGACACTCTGAGTAGTTAGTAATTCAAATATTAATATTGTAAAGGTTCGTTTAGGAAGAGAAATATCCTGAAACCTTCTTTAGCAGTTGGTCCTGTGTTGGAGGTTCTGAGAGGTCTCATGTTGCATGCAAGGGTGAGAAGAATTAACACAAATTAAAACACATGCAGAGATGTTTGACAGGAACAATCCAGCTGTGCTGCTTTTGTCCTGCGTGACAACCCCACGGATAAGATTTAACTGGAGCTGTGTTGTTGAACAGAACATTTGCTTTCAAATAATGCTTAGGAATGAGAACTTGCTGGGTTCATAAATTCCATTTTCATTCCAAAAGGCATTTTTTTGCCGGTCCAGGCCCTAAGCAGAGGCTCCTATGCTTCACTGTTCCATTCATTTTGGTTTTTTGGGTGAGGATGTGGCTGATCATTAGGACTGGAATTTAATTGCTCCCCTCTGCCTCTCACCACCAAAACGTGTGGCCAGGAGGGGGAAAAGTTGGAGGATCTGAATTTCAGCCTCCCTGTGTGCAGCTCATCCGCTAACCAGGATCCCGACTGTTGTGGGGGGTTGGAAAGTTCCTTTCATTGATGTATTGAGACGCATTTAATCCAATAAAATTTGTGTGTGCGTTTGGGAATAGTGTCCAGCACAATCTGCATGTTTGTTAGCTTATTTTAGTCCTCTGTTTTCTTTTCTGTATGCCTTGACTTCTTAGCTGTTATTTAAAAGACCAAGTATTTCACAGAGTTGTAAATACTTAGAAAGATAAAACGAATATTAGGCTCTCAATTGTGGGAGAACCTTTTAAATCCATATTCAGTGTGGTACCAGAAATCCCAGATTCTCTGTTTGCTTCTTTTTTGCTTGGGCTTTGTGGAAAATCAAGCTTCCGTGTGTGGATCTCAGCGTGTTTACGATACTTTTCTCTGTGTTAGGACACTAATTGTTACCCAGTCTGCTGAGCACCTCAGGTGAGTGTTTAAGGCATAATGATGATGTTATTTAATGGATAAATGGGAAAGTGGGGAAGTCAGGGGAATTGTTCTTTGTTCCTGCCTCACCAGGGTGAAGGTAGGTGACAATCAGCAGGAGTGACTGATCTGTTGCTCACAGTCTTGCCTTTATGCCACACAAATTTGGAAATATCTGCCTGCCCATTATACACTGAGTGGGACATTTGGATTCTACATGTCTATAATGAGCCACAACTCGGTTTTTTTAACGTGTAACTAATTTCTCCTTTAAAAATTAGAGATGAGTGCAGAGATTAAAATAAACACAAGTACGGAGGATTTTTTTTTTTGCTTCAGGGCTCTAGCATGGAAATGTAATCACCCGGGAAGAGATCTGGGTTCTCAGAAATGAGGTCACCTTGGCAACAAAATCTTCTGTTATTGTCTGAAAGTCGCTAATCAGTGATTTGGCAGAGCAAGAGAATGATAAAAGGGACCTCTGGGCCATTTCCTGTCTCTCTGGCCCTGCTCTCCAGCACAAGGTGTTGCTACGGTGCTTGTGCCAGAAACTGGAGGGGGCTCCTGCCTTTCCTCAGTTCTCCAAAGGGAATTAGAGAACCCCAAGAGGGATGGGATGTTGTAGTTTGTAACACCCCAGAGCTGCTCACTCACTCCTCCCCAGTGGGATTGGGTGTTGGGGAAGATGGAATAAGGAAAACTGTATAGATATGATTACCTGGCAAAAACTGTAGGTGCGATTGAAACGAAGACAAGCTTTGAGTTACCAAACTCCAGTTACTGAACAACTGGAAAACAATGGTATAGCCGGCTGGAGGTAATCCCCATTGGATTGAACAATGCCTTTGGCTTGCAAGCAGGTCCAAGGGTCAGAAAAGACCCTGCAAACTCATCAGAGGGTCCA
>VYZT01045516.1:3888-20302 GCA_013400735.1 Pomatostomus ruficeps
GTATTGCATTAGCTTGCTTCTGGTATTGCATGTACCTTGGTCGATGCAAGATTCTGATACTTTATGAAACAAGTCCATCTGATTATTCTTTAAGCCAAATGAACATGCTTCAGTATTATGCATTGATATGGTGCTACAAAAAAATCCAGTGCATTCCCTTTAATTGTGCGTTATGCAGTCAACCTAAGTTTAACTATTTCACATGAGCATTTTCTCACTTGTAAATTGGAAATAAAAGGTTTATTTATACTAACTTTCAACAAGATTTCCCTTTCCTTACATCTCTTGAAGATTGAACAATATTATGTTCAGCACAGTTCATGTTAACATATCTGTTCTAGTTTTAGGTGTCCTCCTCAGCTTCAGAGATGTTTTTTTTTTAAATTCCTGAAATAGCCCTTAGTTTTTCCACAATAAGAGGTTTGCCTTCAGCTCCCCATCAAAGTGATCAGGTTTGATTCTGGAGGGACATCATGTGGGACACCTCTGAATCTGAGCAGCATCTCAGGCAGACTGAACACACAGTTCATTAGCACCATTTCACCCAGGGGCTGTGTGCTATTTGTACAGGCATCTGAGTCCTGCAGACATAATCTTGACAGTAAGAGGACTAAAGGGGTTGTTTCACATTTTGCTGCCCTGGTCACTGGGGCCTTGAGGCTATATTCTTATAGTCACTGGAACTGGTTTGTCACAGCAGGCAGCAGATGGCCAGGTGGAATGGAATGCTTTTTCCCCCAGTCAGATACATAGTGAAAGCACGCTGGTGGTGCTCTCAACATAGAAAGAATAAATAAAAGGTCTGTACTCCTCTCAGGAGGAAAGCAGCTGAGTGGGCCCCCTTTTTCCTCTTTGCTCTGTAAAGCAGAAGACTCCTGAAAGAAAAGTGCAAGAAATGTTTGCTTCTCTCTAGTCACACCTGGAGAACACAGTCCACACAGACCATTCAGAGACAATGAATGGAAGATGCCTTCTTGGCAGGTAAGCCAGATGTGTCTCCCTCACATACACAGAAGTTAGCTACAGCTTCTTCTGCAACAGCAGCAGAAGCATCTCTGAGAGTGAAGAGGAATGGAAGGAGAAAACAGATAAATGGAGAAAAGAGCAGCAGTAAAGTAGGAGAAATGTGGTTTTTCTAGGTGTCCACTAAGAGGACACATGTGGTTCATCTGGGAAACCACTAACCAAGAGGATGAGATTTGTGGAGGTTCTGGAAAGTGCCAAGAATGTCAGGAGGTCTCTTATATTGGGGAGATAAGTTAAATTTGCCAGTACTAATATTCCCAACTGAATCCCACACTGGTGGATAGCTTTTGTGACACTTGTTTTGCAGCTAGATCACCTTTCAGAGAAGGATCTGTCTTTACTTCAATAGGATTTACCTTAATTGGAGGCAATATAAAATTACATAAGATAGTATAAAATTCTTCTCTCCATAGATACTGCAATGTACAGAATACCTTTCTGTGAAGTTCCTTCTCAAAATAACAAGTGTCCAGGTATATGTTCATACATGAATATTTGTGGATGTGTATATATGTGCTTAAATCACCTACATAGGCAGCTCACAGTATCTTTTAATTTGCAGTTTAGCTTTTTCAGTAGGAATTGAAGGGTCATAAAAATACCATGCAAATGCAGTTTTAAATTTTTTTTTCCACAGACCAATGTTCCTGTTCTTTCAAATAACGTACAACCTCTATGCTAAATTATGCCTCATTTTTCTCAATCACTGTTTGCCAGCATCTTTTTCATTCTGGAGAGCCAAGTATTTAGAACTGAGTGTGTTTCTAAAGGTGATGGATTTCCTAGGAGGTTTTTTGGACAGACTCTAAAACAGTGGTGGGTGTCTAGTAAGGTATAAGGTATTAAGGAGAGTAGTGAATATATTTTGGTGCATCACTCCACAGCGTCTCCTGACTGCCCTCACCTGTTGGACCCAGGAGTTACTGCTGCTGTAGCTAAAGCAGCAGGACACAGTACACACTTGCACCTCGTTACCCAGTTTACAGTCCAGAATATTAGCTAAGCCAAAAATGAAGGTAACCTTGTGTGAAGAACCCAGACTGGGAACTGGAGAAGCTAATGCACCAATAGACATCCTTTCCTTCTGGCTATGCTGTGGAGTGTGATCATGTTCAGCACAAGGAGTGGACAGACTGGTAAAGCCAATAGCATCTTCAAATGACACAGCTTAATTATCCAAAAAGTGTCTGCCAGAGCACGTGCTTATGTGGAGCTTATCTTCAGTGCAGGAGTAGAGCTAATTATTTTCCCAGTGCGTTGTGGTACCAACATTCAGAGAACCTAAAATCACATGGAAACCTTTTTCTTCTCTCATATGGCAATAAATGGCAAGTTTCCTTTCCAGTGTCACTCATAGCCCTTGCAGCTGCGTGGCTGTCCAAGTATCTCGCCATCTTTGCTGAATCACTGCTGTGTGGACCAGTGTTTCCCTGCACACGATTCTGTTCTGAGTAGTACATACTCCTGTGTGTGCTGGGGGCTCTTTGCAAATGGGTGGGGAGCTGTGAGTCAAGTGTGGTGGCAGGGTAGTGGTCTGTCTCTCCCTCAGCCTCCAAGTTAGGCCAGCAAGGCAGCCCTTGGAAGCCAGTCGGTGTTGACTGTGGCAATGGAACATTTGGGTGGTGTTTATAATTCAGTGGAGCAGTCTTCTGGGTAAGTGGAAAGGAGCAAACCTAATTTTTTCTTCAGTATAGGCTAATTTTTCAGTGCTGTGTACTAGCAAGAGAGAACTGGGCCACACTCATCTTTGCACCATTTTAATGCAGTGACTCTAAAATTATATTCTTACTTGGTACCAAAGTGGTACTATATGGTGATATCTGAGCTGGGGCCAGTCTCTGGCTGTGCTGCCTTGCTTAACTGCACACATACTCCCACTGACCGCCTGCCTGAGGACCAGCAAAGGTACCACCTGTGCCATTACTGAGTGCTTCCCCTTTACTGGTTTACAAAATGACATGGCAGGCCTGTGAGGGAAATATAAACTCTTCCACTGACTAGGAAAATGCTACTTTTGAGAGTTCAGGAGTAGAGGTAATGATGAAGACATGAAGCAAATCATCTTTTCTGTCCCTAAAAATATTCACTTCATAGAGTCAGTTTCTGTTTATTGAGATAAAGATATTATTTATAACATTTACTTCAAATGAGAAACAATTTGTAATACCCTACAGGGAAATTGGGGTCTGATTATACCAGTGTATCACCAAACCCACATGTAGCGGGTTTTGTCCAGTTTGCATATACGTAGGTGGTAACAAATGGTGCCAAGAAGTGGAGATCTGTCCCATTCATTTTGTTTTTATAAACTAGCAGCAGTGAAAGCCCAATGTAGCTTTTTAAGAAGTTGCTAGAAGAATATGGTATTTTTAAACTTTGAAGTCCCTATAAATCAAAACATGTATTACGTGGAGTTTTTTTCTAAGTAAATGTAAAAAAGTGTTCTTCTTTATATGAGAAATCATTATTTCCTCTTTTGTGAAGCATTTTCTTAAACTAGGAAAAGCCTTATAAAAAAGTCCTCATATGGTGATAGTGCATGAAAAAATGTAAAATATAATTTAGGTTGGGGTTTTTTTATAAATTATTTTTTCTTTGTTTTATTGATAATAGCAAATGCATTTCAAAATCAAAGTAACTTGTTAGAATCCACAAATCTTTACACTGCTACTGAGATTGTGTTTTGATTTCTTTGCCATGATCCCTGATTGCTGTGAGAAGAACCAGTTCAGTATTTTTGTTCTTAGATTCCCCCTCCTTTGTCTTGCAGCTACTTGTGGCAGATTCCATTAACAATTGCAGTAGGAAATACGAGCCACATCTCATCAGAGGCAATTATATGGGTGTCTAACAAATCAGGTAAAAATAAACTTTCCTCCCAGTGGAATCTCATAAAGCATACTTGTGTTTTCCTCAACTGTATCTTTGGAATTGATCCTAGATAATTGTTTAGTTGCTCTGCACCCAGGTTTAACTGCTTAAAATGAATTGCAAAAAAAAAAGGAGAGCTGGGAAGGGAGGGAGGAGGAATGAAGGATGAGCAAAAATCTAGATTTTGCAGAATTTAGACAGTAGAATGTGAAGCTTTTACATAGAAATGTAGAGTGCTAAGTATTTTATATTTGGCAACATATATAAAATCATTGATGAATGCAGTTCACTTTATTGACTGGTGAAAGTTAAATGTAATATTGTATAATGAAGCAGATACGCTGAGTATGATTTAGTACATTTAGAATTCTAGCATTTTTAACTCGATCCATAGACTGAACCAGGGCTAAGAAATGGTTGCTGTCATCAAAATTTTCCTTATTGATCTGTCAAAAGTATTTGTTCTCTCTATTAGATAACCATATGCTGGACCTGAAAAGTGCATTATTCTACTTACTACTTACTTTCTTCCTCCTCAGTTCCTGCATGATCAGAACAATAAGAGTTATTGTCCGGAGGAGACAATAGTGAGTGCTAGATACTAGTGGTTTTTTATCACCTAAGAAAGGAAGCCCACCACAGAAATTTCATGAAATATTTATCTTTGTCCTTAGCACTTCATGCTACATTGTCTGACAGTTTTGGACTGAAATTGGAGAGAGTGAGGGAAGACATATGGCGACTTGAATAGAATGATTATGTAGAAGGGAAGAGAAGGATGCATGCATCCCCTGGACATGTGGGCTGTAGAGGGAGAACTGGCCCTTTCTTGTAAAATTAAAAAGGTACAGAAATTTCCCTCTAATAGAAAAGTAATGGGAGAGAGGAAAGAGTCAAACCTGTGTGAGACATTTTTTCTCTTTTGTAAGTTACTAAAATACATTAGTCACATAGAGCTTAGCAGCCGGAAGGACTGGGAATGAATGGTGTATGGTCAGTAGAAATCTGAGCAGCCCAGCTTTCTAGTGGGACAATGTATGTGTTTCCTCACCCAGATTGTTTGCAGCCTATGAGAAAATAACATGTTTTATGCTGCTCCCGTGACAGAATGATCTAGAAATGTGCCTGCAACCAGAGCAATTTTCATACCTGGGAAACATACTCTCATCAAAGCATACAGATTCTGCCTCACTTCACAGAAACCTACTGCATTGGCCATGTTTCTTAATATTAACACTTTCTAAACACTTCAAGACCTGTTTGCACTTTCACAATCTGCTGTAATGACCTGCTCTGCTTTTGTCCTTTAGGGCTTGATTGAACTCTCATTGAAGTTATTAGAAAGGTTCCCACTGACTTCAGAGCAAGTTGATCATCCCATCTCATTAGGCTGCACGTGCATGCCTCCTTCCCTTCACTCCCACCTTCAAAGTTCAGTATATTACTATTGTCTACATAGATGCTTCCTCATTGCCTTTTACTTGCAGAGTGCTGTGGAGGAACAAGTCCATAAAACTGCTACCCACTCTTTTAAGATCTACTGCTTCTATTGGAATGCCTTCAAGGAATCAACAAATTAATGATGGCCAGTGTGAGCAATTATTTGGGCTGGCTACTGTATAGAAATTAAAGAGGAACCTTTCCGAGTCATCAGTCTCCTGTGTAACAAATCAATGACACTGTGATCTATTGTCATTATCCTTGTTCTTCCTCAATACTTTCACTCATTCACTTGCTGTGCCTCACTGAAAATGAGACTGTAAACGTACAGCTACAGCAAGAATGTCCTCTTGCTTCTACTTAACTGTGGTCAAGCTCACATGAAGAATTCCTCAACATAAAAATATCAGTAAGAACATGCCTGAATGTATGCTCAATGTATGATGGATTGTACATGCTACTATGTATTGAGGCTGCTATCACATGATTTTGTGATATTCCTGTGAGTTTTTCTGCAGCTAGTATGTTTGTTTCATGGGGATGAGGGAGGAATTCTGAGACTCCAAAGGACAATTTCCATGTTTAATTCTTGTGGACTGGAAGAATCTTGAAGACTTCCTCTTATACAGAGGACACAGTTTCAGTATTGCCCCAGTGAGTAGTCTGGGAAAAACTCTGCAAGCTGGAGGTGAAACAAATTGCTCCAGAGGATATTTGGAAGATGGGAAGTGGTCACATTGTTTTTAAAGTGAGTGTAATTAAATGCAGATACTCAAATCAACTTTGGAGTAAATGCTGTTCATAAGCATGTTTTAGGAAAAAGTAGGCAATTCCTTCTTGTTTACTAAACTGTTGTGCTGAAGGAGCTTCTAGTGTTACTGGAAGAGTGTATAGGGGCTAATGAACAGCTCTCCATTGTTTGTTATTATGCTGTGTTAACCCTGGCTGGACACCAGGCACCCACCAAAGTCACTCCATAACTCTCCTCTGAAACTGGACAGGGGAGAGAGAATATAACAATGTGTTCACAAGTCTTGGATAGGGTCTGAGTTAGAGATCACTCACAAAGTACTCTCTCAGCAAAAGAGACTCGAATTGGGGATATTATTTGGATTTACTACTAACAAAATCAAAGCAGGATAATGAGAAGTAAAAACAGACCTTAAAATGCCTTTCCCCCATCCCCATCCCTCCCTTTTTCCCAGCTCTGCCTCCTCCCCTGCAGTGGTGCAGGGAGAAGGATATGGGGGTTATGATCAGTTCATCACACATTGTTTCTCCCACTGCTTAGAGAGAGGAGACTTTTCCCAGGTCCAGCATGCATTCCCTCCCTCAAAGTCACAGCTTCCTCTCAGGCATCCAGCTGCTCTCATGTGGGTCTCCTCCATGGGCTGCAAGTGGATCTCTGCATCCTCATGGTTCTCCATGCACTGCAGGGGCACAGCTGCTTCACCATGGTTCTCACCACGGTCTGTACCGGCTCTGGTACCTGGAGCAGCTCCCGCCCCTCCTTCTCCCCTGACCTTGGTGTCTGCAGGGCTGTTCCTCTCCCATGTCCTCACCCTGCTCTTCTCTGACCACAATTACATCTGAGCAATAACTTTTTTTCCTTCTTTTTCTTAAATATGTTATCACAGAGGCATTCCTACCAATTCTGACTGGCCCAGCCTTGACCAGTGGCACATCCATCTTGGATTCAGCTGGCACTGGCTCTGCTGGACACAGGAAAAGCTTCTGGCAGCTTCTCACAGAAGCCATTTCGGTAGCCTCCCTTCCACTACCAAACGTGGCCATGCAAACCCAACATAGGCATTTATTACTGATCACACACCTCATTGCAGCTGCCAATAGGGAAAAGGGTTCAAGTTGATGACTACCCGTGTGATATCTTGGCATATCACTTAAATCTTCCAATAAAATTAACCCTGTCTATGGGTTATTTGAGAGAAATGAAACCACAGCAATTTTGAAATAGCTACATATAGAAATACTTCAAAAAATGTTCCTTTTTTGTGGGCAGTATTTCAGATAACGATATCCATTAGGAGTAAACCCTGCACCTTGCCCAAGCTCACCAAGAATGGTGATTTGCTGATGTAAGAGTCTTCTCCTTCATGTACATCCAGAAAGATAAAAGAGAGGATTGTTGATTTTTTCATCCTTTTTGCTACCGTGTCTGTGACATCATCAAGGTGTTGCAGGATACCAGTTGGTATTTTCATGAACAAGGCATGTGAGGCTGCTCTCCAGCTTTGTGAGAGCCACATGAATTTAGCATGATTGAGTTGCCCTTCTGTCCTCATCCTGTCTGTCTCTGGTGCATACCAGAGATAGTGAGCATGCAGATCACTGATTGTTCAATATGCTGAGCAGGATCAATTCAGATAACTGCATGTCACTACAATTGCTAGCAATGGTGCCAGATCTGTCCATTCTTCACAGCACCAAAATGAAGGAACACACTGGAAATTACAGCTATGCAGTGCCTTTTTGAGTTGTAATTCATTGCCCTTTGCAGCAAATGCTGTAGGGAGGACAGTGCCAGGCCTTGGCAACTTGTTTGACAAAATACATAATATCCAAGATGTTTCAGATTTAATATAGATCTTACCACCTGTTTTTCAAAGGTATGTAGTCATAGTTTTGAAAACTTTTCATTTTGCAAGTGCTTCTGCCAGTCTCTCTTCTCCTTACCCAGTGAACCATAACATTTATATAACCATATTTCTACTCATCAGTTCATATATCAGCCATCAGATGATGATCCTTTTATTGGGTTCAGTTTGTCTGGTGTGTGAAATGGAGCTGTCTCATTTGCTCTCAGAGTGCTGCACAAATAGGTCATCATCACCTCTTCCCTGTTCACTCTCCATGGCCATGGATGAGGCTGTTCTGCTTCAAGTGTCTGTAAACCAGTCACAAAGGAAACATCTCATGCTGAACCTTCCTATCCATGCTGAGGTCAGAGACATCGGACTAAAGTGGCTGCAGTGCTCTTTGTGCCTCAGTCTTGCAGGTCTGCTGAATGATAAATTTTGCTGGCACTGTGGAAATCATTGGTGCAACGAACTTCTGCTCTGTCATAGATCCAGGGCTTGTTTCTGTTTCTTCTAAAGAAGTTGCCTCTTTCTTGGTTGCTGTAATGATCTGTGACATGTATCCACAGCATTTTGGGATCAGCTCAAAATCAGTAGTGGTAGAAGGTCAAGAACCAGCTTTGAACCCATTCCATCCCCATGACTGCTTGGCAGGGTTTGAGGGATGGTGTTGGCGATTGCTGATGAAGGTGTACTAGGTGTGGAAGCACAGGCTCACCTGTGCATGTTTCTGCGAATCCGGAACTGACCTTAACCTCGAGCGAGGAGATTTTGCTAGCACCCATTTGCAGTAGGTGGGCAGGGCTTTGGACAATGGCATACTTGCTGTTCCCTGGGAATCACTGTTCTGCTGCTCAATCTCCAAATAGGAAACATCTCCCTGCAGCTCAGCCAGTGCTGCTGAACTGGCTGACACAGCTTTAGTCTGCCTCCCTGCCCTTTCCATCCCCACCTCCTGTTCATTAACTGATTTGTTATGTTCCAGGGAAATATTCCTTTGATGGACCTCCCTATCTCAGTTAAAGTGACTGCTGTTCAGATTGCTCCTAATATCTCCTCAGGATTGCCATGAGATAGGGGAAAGGAAAGTTCAACAGGGCAATTGCCTTCCAACAGCAAATCTCAATTTACTTTGCCACCTCCTACTAGATAATCTCTACGTTAAGCCACTCAACAGTCAGATTCTCCTTCATGAACTGTTTTGTAGAAGATGGATGCTTCTGAGTTGGGGTTTGTGGGCCTCCTGCTGGGGAACAGAGCCTTAGTTGCAGCTTTAGAAAAATACCCTTTCTTTTCTTTTCTGAGACTCAGCTGCTGAGCTTTACCTGTGTTGCTTCCAGACTCCACTCTTTTATCTTTCAAAAGCTGGAAGAAGGGAAGCACTGTGAAGAAAGATCAATATACAGGTCCTGCTTTGAGCTTCAGCCAGCTATAGTGAGGACCAGGGATACAGGACTTGCAATCCTGTGTAATTTTGACAGAGTGAGTCAGAAACATTCGCCTTATTCCAACAGCTGAATGAAGATCCTAGCAGAAGACTGCTGCTTACATTGTGTTTCACCTTAGACATTAGCAGTTCCATCATATTGGAATGTTAATGGATGGAAGGGTGGTCTGAGGAGAGATGGAACATGATCGTATTTCCTGATGTGCTCCATTTATTGTGTTGATCTCTATACCAAAATATTTTCTTTCAGCATGGAGCTATGGCAACATGGCAAGTGAGATAGTACTTTTTCTTCTGGTTTGCCTTCTCGCTGTATGAAAAGTTCTTGCAAGATTCTCAGAGAGCCAGTATAAATTATTGTGAGATTCTTCATGGAACATGTTTTTGTAAGAAAAATTTCACTTGCTGTTCTTGTCAAGAAATTGTGCTACACTTGTGCCGTTATTTTTGTAGCAAAATGGAGCCAATTCCCCCAGTAGGGATTCTACTAGCATAAACCAATTTCTTAGTATGCTAGGGGTGTATAAAGTGAAGAGTTAAAATGACAGCTGTGAGTCTGAATGCTTGAAATGGTACTGGAATTGTGCTTGGTCCGTTCTTTTGGCAGTACTCTCTTGCAGAAGGGTGCCCTTCTCCCAGACCTGCCTCACATGCTGGTTTTGATGGAATTGAAGTTGCTTGAGAGCTGGGAGAGCTCAGAACTTCAAGCCACATGCACCAGCTGGAGAACTGTCTCACACTTCGAGAGTAGACAAACTGGGAATGAGACCCTAACTGATTTTTTACTTCAAGGCAAATGTCATAAAGTTTAACCATTTCCTCCTAAATGTTTCCTATATGTATGCGGAAAAACTAGGAGTTTTAGAACAGTGTTATTTTCTGAGGCATTCAGACAAAACATGACCATGGAAAAACACTTTCTGATGGAAGAAGATTAAGAAAAAAATCCCTTTAATCTCAAATACAATGGGATGTATATTTTAAATTGACTTTTAAGAGGTGAACTAAAACCTTCAAAGATAGATTTCATTCCAAATGAAATCTTTGTTGTTGTTTAGAAAGTCATGAATGGTTTTATGTAGGGTTTTAGACTGAGTTACTACCTTTTCCCTAACTATAATACATTTAATAGGAAACTAATAAATGTGTTTGTAGTAAGTGGAAACATTACCCAGGTGCACAGAAATTTTTAATGCCTGTAATTACCAAAAAAAAGTTTCTTTTATAGGAAGGCATGAGAACTGACAGACACAAATATCATATTCTACTAAATTATATAGAACTATATGAAGCACATGTATCAGGCAGTCCCTTAAAATAGCCACCTCTTCATATGAGCTGGGAAGATGTGAAAGATTCCTATCGTGTGTTTCAGGAGAAGTTCAATACATGAGTGGTCTTAACGAAAAATAATAGCAAGGGGTTATGGTTGTATTTAAACTGACCGAAACAGCAGTAATCCCATCATGCTATGAAAAGATACTCTTCTCCTTTATAGCGATATGTACTGGGGGTGTTGCACAGCTGTTACATGTGAAATAGCTTATTCTGAACTTGTCACATTTGACTGGCAAGTACCATTCAATACTCTATTAAAGCATAAGTAATTTCCTCACTTTGTAGGTGAAAATTTAATGCAAATGCTCAAAGAAGAAAAAGTGTATGTATTTTTTGATTACATCTGATTTTGAAAATTCCATTTAATGTATTTATTTACTCAGATATTGCTTAATGTGTGCTCATAGCCTATTTGGTATGCTTTTAAATAGAGGTGCAAGGATTAAGCAGTTACAAGTAGCTGCTTTCAGGGCTGGTGGCATTTAAAGGTTAGTTTGCAACTAAAGAGCATGGGCAGAAAGCTGCACTGCATTAAGGTGATATAAGCTTACAAGGGAACAGGATTCAAGTCTTCTCTAAGTAGGGTGGAGCAGTGGGCTGGTTCTGACTCAATGAAAAAAGGATTTAAGCAGAGGAGCAATTGTAAAGGAGTTTGCTTAGGACTTGTGAAAGAAAGGACACACACGTGTTACAGCCTTATTCCAAATCAGATGGTGTGGTAAAAGCAGCTTAGGTGCTTTGATAGTATGAATGCTTGGGAAGTCCACAGAGTTGTAGGACTTAATTCAGATTTTCTCAGTCCTATTTCTGCAGGACATATTGGATCCTAAAGAACGTGTCTGCTTGGTGCTTTACCACAGATAACTAAAAGAGCAATAACAATTGAATTGAATGGGCAATAACTGAGTTAATCTGAGCTTAATATTTCTAATAAGTGTATTTTTCAGAGATTTTAACAGTTTCAGAACTATCTAGGAGAAAAGATGACTTTCTTTTTTTAATCCTGCTGTTTTTTATCTAAATTCATGTGCATAATGCAGGTCCCATGAATTTAAACATATAATGATGTGCTTTTAGGATTGGGGAGTTGCTGATCTCTGTACTTATTGCAGCTTAAATTAGTAGTTATTTGTGGGTTTGCTGTTAGGCAAGGGAGAAGTGCAACTGTTATCTGTAGCCCTAGTTAACTATTATTTCCCCAGAAATTGCTTTTTTTATAAGAAAGACTGAAACAAATCAATTCCTTTAGAAAGCCTATGTTACTAGATAGTATATGTGAAGTGTAAAGACCATATTGCTAACTTTTTTCCCATTTGTTACTTCCAGGGAATTCAAGCACACCGAACAATTCCCTGATGGAATTGCTTTTATAACAAATTTTTATGTATTTCTTTTTTGTTTTTAGAAATGAATGAGAAGACTATTCCTTCAACAGTGTACAAACTAATTTTATTAGTTGAAAAAAGTGTTTCTGAATTTTTAGTGGGTTCTCATTCATGGTTAGTTTTGTCAAAATAATTTACTAGATGGAAGACTTCTTCCAGAGATGTTGAAGCCTGAGGCTTTGTGCCATGGTAAAATAGAAATACATGTTGTGAGTTCAGGGCATTTCTGTTGCTGAAATTTGAAATCCCTATTCCTGCAAATAGTTGTGGGGTGCCTGACTGTACAAATACTGTAATAAATTTAGACTTTGAGCCCTAAAGTGATTACTTAAAACACAGGAAAAGAGGAAGGACAGGTTACGTGCTATAAGATGAATTGGTCTAGCTCTAAAGAGGACGCTGTCAGTGGTTAGTAGCTAGAAGCTGTACAATTGGAAGTTCTTGAATTTAAAATCCAAGGTAAAAGCTTAATCAAATACATGCAGAAACACTTAAGAATTTATTTTTTGTCACAGGTTTACTCTTCTCTCTATAGCACATACATTGAATTGTTTGAGTAACAGTTGTAGAAAGCTATTTAAGCATGGCCAGAATAAGGGTACCAGACTTAAAGTGGGTACCTCTCATAAAAATATTTGCCAGAAAAAAATCCACCCTTGAAGTTCTGTGTGGGTAAAAGGGAATGTCAGCTGGCATCGCTCTATATCAGGACAGATAAAGGAAATTATTAATCAAACACAATATTTTTGTCAGTCTTTGAATTAATTTTACTGCCTTCATGTGTATTTAAAGAAGGAGAGAACGTAGCAGATGCATCTTCAGAATGTTTAAGTTTAAAACCAAGGCCCCTTTCCTTCTTGTTCTTTGTTTCCAGAACACCACAGAATTCCTGCTTTGGAAGAGGCAAGTTGGTTGCTGGGGAACATCAACCAGACTGGCTACTTTAGAGTTAATTATGATATTAGGAATTGGAGGCTCCTAATTAATCAGCTAACAAGGAACCATGAGGTAAGCTCCTCTTCTCATCCCTAAAATCTGCTTTCACAGATGAACCTTCACTGTTTCATCACCCTAAATGGTTCAATTTTTGTGCTTGCCCCTCACAGGTTATTTCTGTCAGTAATCGAGCAGGCTTGATTGATGATGCATTCAATCTAGCCAGGTATGTTTTCCTGAAGATCATCTATCCTCATACACATTGCTGCAATAACTCATGCAACCATTAACTCAGCAGTTGAGTGTGTTTCAAAGTTAAGTATGTTTTAAACACACTTTAGTTCCCCTCCCCATCTTTTCTTTTCGTACAGCACATAAACGTGGTCTACAGCACATTCACTGCTCTTGATCGATAATTGCCATAGGGTATTTCCGAGTCTGAAGAGATCTGATCAATTTTGCAGCAAGTTCAGTTTAACACTTTGCAGATAAATAATCTCTTTCCTCTTTCTCTAATGAATGAAAGTTTTTTATTCTGTTTCTCCCAGTTGTCCCGCTTCTCCTTTTCTTCTACAACTGATCCTTGGGCTGTATTTAATTTGAGATGGAAGGCACCTTCAAGCTTCAGTAATTTTTTTGCCCTAACTTGTACTGTTATATCATTTTTCCAGTATCTTTCTTTTCTTGTAATCTGCTAGAACAGACTCTTTTTTTCCCTCTGTGGTGCTTTTCAAACAGAATGGAAAAGCAGTCCCATTGAGCATTCCTGGAATTTATGCAACATTTTGTGTTTTATTATGAGGAGAGTTAATAATTAACACATACAGTGCTGGTTAGGTAGTGCCCTCTTTACAAATTAAGGCAAGGAAATTGTCCCCATTTTGAAATCCAATATGTTGATAGTGAAAGTGTAAAATGAGAAGAAAATAGTGGCAGATTTACAACTTTGTGATTTTGAGGTACCTGGGAACATAGCATTAGTAAAGGGTTTTAATTGCATAATTTACAGATTTAATTGCAAAATTGCAAATAATGTGATTTTAATTGCACTGTGATGTCAAAGGAAGCATAAAAAGAATTCCTGATACTACTCTTTTCTGCTGGTGCTTGCAAGGCTTGATAGTACTGAGGTACATTTAACTACAAATGGTCACTGGAGGTGTTTGGGCTTCAGTCACAATGTCACAGCTCAGGGATGTTCCAGCATCACTGCAGCAGAACGTAGTTGTGTGCCCTACCACTCTGCTCCTGCTGCTGACATAAAGAAGTGATTAGCCCTTACTTAACAGTCCAGAGATGTAGTAAGGAAGGAGGTATCATGGGGAGAGGAGCATCCCTTTGCATTTGGCACTGCCCTTCATTCTTGCTTTGTGTCATTTTTCCACTGGTAATGGTAAAGAGCTAGAAATAGATCATTACATCAGACTTCAGTAGACCATGATTTGTCTACTCTCTAACTAGTAGAATATTGCAGATTATTCTGAAATATCTAGACTATTAGAAGAACTACAAAATGTTGAGTAACGTCATAATCTGTCCCAATTTTATTTGATTTTGACACCTCAGAGAAGTAGTGGGCAGTTACACAGAGTCAGTGTGGCAGCTTCTTTTTCCATGCACTGAATGCAGTCAGATGTGGCTAAGCTTCCCTTAAAGTCTAGATCCTGAAAAAAGCTGTTTCTTAAGCCAGTTTTTATAGGTGAATGTTTTTTTTTTCTGAGTCAGTATTGAGCCACTCCTCTAGGATGTCTTGCTCATGGAGCATTAAGGTGAGGTCTTGATTAAAGACCCAACCTGCATTGTCTGGCCAAGTTTCGTCTACCTAAAAACCACTCAAAAGATTAGATGAGTAATGCATTCCCCACTAATTTTCTAAAGTAATTTCATGGGGATACTGGATCCTGCACCTTTTTCAGAGGTAACTACAGTAGAGCATTGTGAAGTCTTTCACAAGATTTCACGTTATAAAAACTTGGCTTTGTTTCGTTAATGATGATCTGCAGCAGGCTGCTGCTGCATCTGGTCCCCATGCACCCTGGAAAAAAATAGTGGAGCTATAAATTTATGTCTATACACATATGTTTCTCCCTGCCCATATGATGTTAGGTGATGGGGAGATTAAAGGCGCACACTTGTCCCTGACTGTGATGTGAGAGAAGGTGAGTAACCTTACTGACCAGACACAGAGGTAGTAATTGGTAGTTCACATCTGACTTCTGAGAAGACTGGCTGTTTTTAACAGTAATTCAGTCCTCAGTTTTTGTCCCTAGTTGCAATGATGTGTTATCTTCTCATCTACAACTACAAACATGCATGTTTTGAGAGAGAGAAGAGAACTGTGGAATACATACTTTAATTCTAATCCCGAGCCATTATTTTCAGTGCTAAAATAATGCAAAAATTCAAACACAATTTCTTAAATTCATGCTGGTCCTTTCAAAAATTACTTCTAATGTAAACATATCTTTTTACTGAACTGAAGAGACTGTATTTCTTCAAAATACCCTGTCCTTCTTAGAAACTTCTGAAATACTTCCTAGTGTGTTGTTGAACTTGATCCAGATAATACCAAAAGGTTTTGATTCAATTTTTCCACTGTTATAATGTTGTGTGTCCTAATATGATTATTTCTATATTGTTTGACTGCTAATTGATTTTGTTTGTGGAACAAGTGCAGCTCTTCTCTTTAGTAAAATTTAGTAATATTTAGATCTGGAGAAAAATGAAAAAAAAAGTGCTCGTGTAAGTTATTTGGAACACCACATTTATTTTTTTAAAGGTGTGTTTGATTTCATTCCTCTAAAATGTTTATTAGCCTTTTGCCGTCCAGCATAGTGATTTCTTGAAAATAAACAACATAAATGAATTGATACTACCAAGGAATATTTTAAACTCTGTAGCTGTAATTTCATAAGTTTCTGTCCATTTTATATGACAATATATTCCTTCATTTTCCTTCTTGCTGTATTTTGGTTTATATAACATTCATCAAGGAGAGTTGAGTGAAATAATAACAGCAAAAGAAAGTTACAACTTGTTTGTTTTTCAGATTTTTAAGCATAATTCTGTTCTTGGCTGTAGTGCATGCACATACCCTTAAGATCTGGAAAACTGTAGCTTTGGCAGTAACATAGCTTATGGAAATTCATGTCCTACATTCTTGAGCAAGAACAGCACCTTGGAACTCTCCCTTGTCCCTTCTTCTTGAAGATTCTTTATCTTTTGGTTTGTATGACGTTTTGGTAGAATTTAAAAATATGTTGATTCTAGTAAATGGTACTAGGAAACAATGACTGAGAGAGCCCAGAAGGGACAAGAAGACAAACAGAACTGTGGTTCTCTTCTAAGCCCAAACAGAGCAGAGGGCAGTTCAG
>VYZT01045517.1:0-16645 GCA_013400735.1 Pomatostomus ruficeps
AAACAGCATTAGGAATCTTTTTAACACCCACAGAGTAGCACAGAGGTGCTCTATTACATCAACAGGTGCATGACAAGAGAAAGCTATGAGCATTCATTCTAGGATGAGTATGTTAAGACCTTGGTGCTGGTAATTATTCTTTCCTCATTTACTAACAAAATCTGTTATAATAAAACAGAGTCATTCCACCGTTAAAATTTTTTATGGCAACTTAACCAAACTGGGTTTAGTATTTTATTGGGTATACCATATCCCAGTTCCTAGCATCAAGGGATGGCTGTGATTTGCTTGTATGCCTGTGTTTGCGTTTAAAGCAAAGCTGCAGTGATTTAGCTTTCCTGTTGCCCTTTATCGCTACAGAACAATGCTGTGAAATACAAATTTTACTATTCTATGTTTGTAAGAACTTGAAAATGTTTCACGGCATCTACAAATATCAACACACATGATTTCTCGGTGTCTAATTCTAGTAATTATTCTAATAACATTGTGTGGTGACCTGTTTTTTCTTAAGTATGTATGTTTTTCCTTGAAGCTCATACATACTGTAAGTTTCATTGCCTGTTTTTTAATTCCTAAATTACTGCTTGTGATTTGGATATCTTGAATCAAATGGTTGTAAAGAATTGCATACTCCACTGCAGTTTTCCATTGAAAGCAGTAGGCTGTCTTTTTTTCTGTAAGATTAACCATATAGAACTGCATGACTTTGTTCGTTAATGTGATGTTGTTGCTTTTTCCTTCTATGTTTGCAATGCTCTTCAGCTCTAGTTGAAGAACCTCCGAAAGAGGTAGTATTGAAGACCAGTGGCGACGCAAGCATGCACGAAAGTTTTTCTTCTCAGTCCTTTCAAATGGCTTCTTCTAAACAAGAGGCTTCATTCAGCAGTTTCAGCAGTAGCAGCATGACTGAAATGAAATTTGAAAGCATGTCTGCCAAAAGCATGTCCTCCATGAAAGAATCCTTTGTAGAGATGAGCTCCAGCAGTATTATGGGGAAATCTAGTATGGCTCAACTGGAGAGTTCAACTAGTAAAATGCTTAAATCAGGTCTGAGAGGTGAGCATTACAATTATTGGTAGAGCTAGTGCTTCGGCTATCCTGAAGTAGTCCTCAGAGTTAAGCTGCTGCATGACTTAGTGAAAACAGACTAACTTGGTTTTTCTTCTCCTGTTTTATAAAGGAGCACCACCCAAAATTGAAGCTCTCCCATCTGATATCAGCATTGATGAAGGAAAAGTTCTCACACTATCCTGTGCCTTTTCCGGTGAACCTGCTCCTGAAATAACATGGTACTGCAAAGGGAGAAAAATTACCAGTCAGGACCAGCAAGGCAGATTCCACATTGAAACCAGTGAAGATCTAACCACCCTGATCATCATGGATGTCCAGAAGAATGACGGAGGACTTTATACTCTGAATTTAGGGAATGAGTTTGGTACCGATTCTGCCACTGTGAATATAAATATCCGATCACCTTAGAGAGCTTAATCTGTATTATTTACGCTTGTATTTTTACAAGTGATTCATATATGGACTGAAATATCTGATATGTAAATATAAAAGAAAAATATTTTTTTACCTACCTGAACGAGACAAAGTCCAGAGCTATACATTATGACTTATAGTCATTATTGACCTAAGAATTTAAAACACTTTTTTCACTGACATGTACATACTGTATATAGCCGACGTTAACGGTTATGAAGTTTTGTACCATTTATTTTGTGACATTTTGAAACGTTACTTTTGGAACTAGCAGTTGGCAGGGGAAAGTTTCCTAGCAAACGACTACCCTCCTCAACATTTAACTTAATTTTTGTGCCTCAACTCATTGTTGATGTCTAAGAATGCCTCAACAGGTAGAGAGGCTCCCTGTTGAAGATTACCTACACCTAAGACATGATACTGTGCACAGTATTTCATACGTGCACAAATATTTATGTTGAATCAGAAATGTAAGGCATTGGTGATGTTTGCATTTACCCTCCTGCAAGCATTGCTTTAATATTTTACATTGGATCTGATTATGTCATAATTTTCATACCTGACTGACAATTTCTGGACAAAGTGCGAGCGGCCAGCACTTTGTTCACCCACTGTCTGTGTACTGCTTCTGACATATTGACTGCCTGAACAGCTTTTAAAAAAGTAACATCACCTGGCCATCCCCTTAATCAACAAAGCTATTTAGGTACTCAAGTGTAGCAGCAGTACCCCATCTCGGAGGTTCTTAGGGTGCAGTGATTGAGTTTGTGTGGTAGTATTAGACACCCAGTAACCCAGTAGTCACTTCCGGGCAACTAAGCAATGAACCACAGTTTGAAAACTGTTGCTACAACATCAGATACCAGCCTGCACTTCAATTTGCTTTAGTTCTCCTAATGTAGTAATAGAGCTTGGTAGCTGTTGAACCTCCTTGAGATAGAATTGTTCATTTGAAATAAAGCATGCTTTCTGCACCATAAAGTCTGTGACTCCTTCTTGATTTATTATACTGTTTTTACAGTTCCTGTACTACATGACAGAAAAAGAAGTTGCTGAAACACGAGGTAGAAATGCAATGCTCCAATGTAGACCAGGTAGTTAACTGTTGACAATCCAGCCATCTATCAGAAACAGCCACCAGCCAGCCTTGAAAAAAGTCACTTTAAAAAAAATTCTCATCACAGATTCTTCATTGACAAAGGATAAATTCTAGTACATGCCTAAGCATTGTGCTGTTCTTATCCCTCTGTTATTTCCAGGCTTTCCCTCTACACCCTCTTGGTTTTTTTGGCAGCTGCAACTAGTACAGACTAGTTGACCCTAATTGCCTGGACGTAAAAGTTGTCACCTCCTGTGGGTGATTAATCAATTCTTCATCCCACAAGTCAGCTGACATATCTGTCAGAGCAAAGCCTGTTTTTACATCTGGGGGGTTGAGCTGTGGCAGGTAAGCTATCTATGGGAAAAAAGGAGCAAGTCTGCTTCTAGAATTCACTCTGTAGAAAGCTTGAGAGCAAACACTCACAGAAAAGCAACACCTCAGGAGCTGTGAAATTCTGTTAAGTGGAGCAGGAGCATTAGTTAGCAAACACAATACATCACTGTGACTCTCAGCATACCACTACTACTAAAAAAAAAAAGACTCAAGTTCATCAGAAGTAGTAAAGCAGGTAGAATGTTTAAAAACCTGCTCCAAAAAGACTCACTACAGAAGTTTTTTTTATAATTTCCTATAACCCTACATATTATCAACCGCTATCTATCCAAATGATGCAAAAAGCTGAGAAATAGGGACAAAACAAGGACTAAAGTAAAAATAAGGATTTCAGAAGAGCTAAGCTCTGGGTCAGGACAAAATCCAAACTTTTTCAAGTGATGGAAGCAGAAAGATTTAGAAACAATCATACTTATGAAAGAGTTTAAGAGTGCATGTTATTTCTTCCTTAAGGAGAAAAGTAAACAAGAATAAAAATTAAGTAAAAAAGGCTGTTTGTTTTAATCTTTAATCTCTTTTAAAGAGAAAAAAAACCCCAACAGCTCAAGAAGGCTTCTAAATCTCATTTTTAAAAATGTTTAAAAAAAACCCCAACCAACAAACTCAATACAAGACATAAAAATGCACGGGTACAGGCACATAATAAAATTAACACTAAAAACACACTAGATATTTAATAATCTTAGCAGAAAGATAGACAGCATCTGCAGATTTAACCATGGCCTCTTCTTCACAAAGGCTACTGGAAACTCAATCCTAATGGCCTCTACTGAGTCTCAAAACACTCAGTCGATGAAGAGAAAGCACACTGGTGTTGCAATGTAAGCAAGTTCATCCTACCAGTACCTCTCTGGCCCAACTCCGCACAGCACTTAAGCAAGTACTTTAGGCAGATGAGTCACTCACATGTCTAAAAATAGGATTTAAAATATTTAGGGGCTTTGCTGAAACACAGCTTGAATAGATAATGTTACAGGCCAACCAGCTGAGCCAGTGTTTTTCCACAAGACCGCAAAGCAAGCGCTAACCTAGAGTGACACTGGTAAAGTCACAACCTAAAGCTTCGATGCTCCATTTCGCAGGAACACATCCCTAAGAGTAACACTTTTCCAGACAATAGATTAAGCAGTCTCTGGATGAAAAACAAATAAACTTTTGAATTATTTACTTATTATATCCAGGTCAAACACTGGATTTCTAACTGTACAAGCTGACATTTGCTCTCTTCAAGGATCAAATCTATCATGCTACAGGACCAAGTTTAGAAAAATATCTTACCACTGACACGCTGTATGAAGGCATTTGGCATTCATGTTTGCTGAGTGCTGACACTTAAGGAAAACTTTTAGCAAAGCTCTGTGAGCTGCTGTATAAATCCTACTATAGAGCTATCCATTTTCTACTAACATTTTACATGTGGCAGCCTGAGAAAAATAACTGTGATGGTGGACATAACAACACTGAGAGATTAATTTTATTGCATTTTAGCTTGTACTCAGGTATTACAACTCTTTTAAAAGTTTCTAATTTATACCAACAGGGAAAACAGCTACACTAGAATACTTAAGCCAATAGGGGTAGAGGAAAACTCAAGTTTATAATTTCTGAAAATAACTTTAACAAAAACAAATAGGTGTGATTTCAATTTTTAAGTAAAGAAGAACATTTTTTTTCAGAAGCAACATCTGAAGTTTTCCTATCCCAAAGATTGCTTTCGAGGAAAAAAAAAAGTTTAAAAAGTGAAGCTGAATTACGAAGTTGAAAGACATACAAACATTAATTTATAGTACTTTAAAGCCCCTGAGCATTGTAATCTCAGTATTCACAACTCCCCAAATCATTGTGTGCCTGTTAATTCTTGATAATGAAAGCTGGTAATTTCTAAGCATTCTATTTCTATTTATCCGATGTTAAAAACTTCAGAGACGTAACTGAAATTATGACTTTTCACCTAAATGTATGTCCCACGCTTATACTCTTTAAGTGATGAATACTATTTAAAAATTTGAACTGGTTTCAGATTGATCTCTTCAGAAGCACGTGAGATCAAAACTAGAAGTACCAACTACCTCTTCTGTTGAGGTTCAGGTCTCATTCTGCACTAGAAAGAATGATACAATCAAGCATTCCTAATAAGCTCTCCCCCCAACTTGGAAATGAAAAATGTAAGAGCATCCAGGTATTTTTTAGTCTTACTATGCATGGATCGTTGTGATTTGGCCAGGTAATTTTCAGAAATGATTTATTAGCCCCAGTTACCAAGAGTATGACAGCATAACATCTTCACTGATTTCACTGAAGTATATTTTAAGATGTTTGGCATAGGTATCTATAAAAAAGCTGATTTAACAGAAACATATCACATACTTATACATAAAGCTGAAATGATGGTTTTGGGGACCTAGAAAAACCCAAAACAGTGCCGAAGCAATTACATGCAAATTTTGTGCTTGGATCTGATCACAACAACTTTTGTCTTATGGCAGTATTTAAAATTATTACTTAATACTACATACACTGATCAGTCTCACTTTTTTTTTTGCACAATGTGGAGACCAACCTCTTTTCATAGTAGTTGAAAGCAGAAATAGCTCTGACACTGTGACATGTACTTAACAGTGCAGAAGCTGGCAGAAACCTCAGTGAAATTTCAAAAAGCACCTCTGACAGCATATGATTCAAGACAGCATACTCATTGCAGTATGTAGTTTACTTCTCTGAACATCTTTTTTAATACTTATTTTTACAATTGTCGTGTCATACAGAATATATTAAAGCAAACATTCAGAAAAAAATGTGCAAGCATGTGTGGCTGCATATGCCAGTTTGCATGAAAACTGACAGAACTGAGCACAAATGACAGCTCTGAGCTGGTATACAAAACCCCCTTTTACAAACTATTCCATTCCACTCGAATCTGACATAATGGTTTATAAACTGGCATTTTATATGTGGCCAACACCTTGTATGTTTTTCCTCAACATTTGGACCTATTTTGATTTAGATAAATCAATATTCCGAAAATTTATAAGGAAAGCTCGCATTCCCATCTGTTCTTTCCAGCCTGCTTCAAATTATTTATATATACAAAAGGAAGGCTAGTGAAACCAAATTAAACACCTGATTATAAAAACAGATTTTGGTATGTGCTTGAGTACAAAAAACCCTGTACATTTATTTAGCAATTGTGTAAATCAAGAACAGTAAATGGCTTGCGTAAAGTGCTCTACAGCTACGACTTTACAGACCAAGTTCATCCCTAAACAAACACCCAAAAAATCCCCAAAAGCTTACAATGCTAACATTAACAACCTTCTGGACCAAAGTGCTAGTAGGCACTATTATACTATATTACTCATTAATTATTAAGAGAGGCAGACTCTGACCTCACTTAACAGTTAATGCAAATTTACACTGATGTAACTGAGAGCAGAATCCATCTTCTGGTGTATACCATCCTCAAATGACATAAAGGAGTTGCAAAAACAGATGCTCCCTTTTGTATAAATATGTCATAAATAAAACATGTATAGATACAAATATTCCTTACAACAGCAGCTTAGAATGGTCTAACATTTCAACTCTTGTTTTCATCATACTTTGCTAAAAACACACCTTAAGTAAGCACAGTAAATCTTAACAGCACTGTATTAATTACTTGTGATGCTACACACCCCAGAAACAATTTATGCACATTTTGAAGCTTTTAGTAGATCTTTAGTAGTGAAAGTAGGTAGAAATTCTTGATGCAAAAAAGAATAAATAAATAAAAACTATTAAATATCCCATGTTTGGTACAAATACTTCATATTAAGTTATTTTTATACATTTGTTTAGAAAAATACACTAAATATTTCTACTTTCATTGCCTAAAAATAAGGACTGGACTATGTATATCCTTGTGTTTTTAAAGGCGGTAATGTCAATTACCGTCAAGCTGCTGGAGCAGAGCCACTAGTGCCCATTCCCACAGCCCTTACACTGGCAAAAAAGCGCCATTGTGGGGCTAATCACAGCTCCAGGTGGATGACCTGGTACAAATGACCAAGAGGCCCATGGCACAAGTTGCATTTTCTCCAAAAAAAATGAAAACTTTTTGCTGAAGTTTATAATGCATGTTTACTAATGTATCAGTCAGACCTCCACACTTTTTAAAAAGAGCTGCATTTACAAATGTGGATGCTTATCTGTTAAAGCCATCATTTCTTCCAAAAAATGCACATTCAAACTCTGAAATATTAGGAAAATACTCTTGCAAACAAACTATATAAAGATAAAATACAATTCAAAGATAGTATTCATGTTATTCTATAAAGTGCAGAGAAATCCTTCTAAAAAGGGAAACAACTACTTCCTATAACAACAGTATAATTACAGCAGCTTTTGCATAGCATTATTTATAGAAAATTTAATACTTTCAGTTGCTTCAGGAGGAAAAGGATGAAAGAGTCTCTTCCAGTTCAGATCCTTCCTTTGACACTGATTTATTTTCTTCAGGAATGGTTGATGATACCAGATCTCCATTGACAGCACTTCTGGAACAATGAGCAGATCCTATGAAGAGATCAATTATATATTTAATTTTCAACCCCCAAAAGTATAATCCAATTATTGTATTTGCAAAGTATTTCCTACATATAAGCAATCAGAAGAACTAGTCAAGTTAAAATCTGCCGAGAAGAGTTATAATGGAGTCAAAATGCCAGCAAGATTCAGAAGGAAAACCACAGAAGAACTGGCTACTAACCCAGTCAGCCCATCTAATCAAGAGGGACTAAATTTTGATCATGATTGTTATTACTGGCAAGGCTGTGGTGCCTTCAGAGCAGCGCTGCTCTCTACAAAAGGCAAGGAACCACTGAAATGAACTATCTTTCCACAATGCACTGGGTGAAAACTACCCCTGCCACTCACAGAGGTCAAAAAAAGTTAATTTCTTCCATGACAATAAGCAGGTGGCAAACAGCAGCATTCCACATGATTTACCAGAACATCATTCGTGCAAGTCTATTAGGCCAAACATCCCTTTTCTGAATATGTCTGAATTTTATCTTGCCAGTAGTCCCACTGGTTTCAATATAACTACTCCAGATGCAAGATCCTTTGTAATATGGATGGAAGTCAGCACAAATCAACCAGGCAACAAACTATACAAGTGCTCTGATTTATAATATAGGAATATTACAAATAAAATCTTTCTCCTCATGCCAATATCAGTGCTAGAACAGCTGCTGTGAACAAGGAAATAAATTGTACAGAAAGATATAAAGAAAACTCCCTCCCTTTCAGACTTACTCTGAGAATCTTCAGAAAGTGTATCACTGTAAGATTCTGTATCTGAGTATGTTCTTCTGCGCCGCTGAGAAAATCGGTGAAGAGAGGAACCTGGTTCTTTTACAGAGTGATTAATCCTACAAAGGAAATGAGATCTATTAGTAAGCAAAATCTAACAACCCACACAAATTTTATATACGTTAAATATGAAAAAATCTTGGTGCTTAGATTAAATAGTAATTATCAATGCTTTTTACTATCCTAGACTAAAAATGGCAGTCAACAATCTTAACTTCACAACTGCAAAGCCTGAAAATGGAAATAAAAATGAATAAAGTAATTTGAGAATCTGAAATACTGACTGAAAAAGAACGTTAGCATTTCAAGCTCTAATTTCATGAACTTGTCAAAACAAGCCATTTGCATCAAGCTTCTAGCATGATGAAATTTTGGTCCTGTATTAAACCAGCAGCTGCCTATAGCTGATAATCTGCACCCTTTGTTTTCAAAATTAGATCAATTTATGATTTTTGATTTTTTCCACCAGGCAAACAGTTTTTCTCACATTTTGATTTTAATGCTAGCAAGTTCAGGGAGGTCTTCTGAGACACAAGAAAAAGCTTAATGAAATAGAAAAGTACCTTTCTGAATAGCAAGAACCAGGGTGGCTAATGGAACGCTTCATCTAGGGGAAAAAAAATTCCAAAAACAAACAACACCAAAAACGTCACAAGCTACTTAAAAGAATGATATGCATATCTACATTATTTTTTACTTTATTTACAGTCTTTATAAAAAGAGGCAGCAATATTTTTTTTTATAAAAAGCAATCACTCTTAGTTAAAAATCTGATTTAACTACATGAAAATAGATGGATTGCCATCAATATGAAAAGCTTGAGAACATTCACACAGGAAATAGTTTACTAAAAGAAGATGCTACCTCCTATCTATGGAATTCATTCCCTCTTGCACCAAAGTTTCTCATAGAACCATTGTTAATTGCTATGATATACAGAAGTATCAAGACATTTTTACTTTACCAAATGGAAGTTTAAATTCCTCATTACACAATAAAGCCAAATCCTGCTTCTTGATTCTTTGTGGTTTCTCTGCTATCACTGTCAAATCTCTATGCATATCAAAGAAAGTTATTATTTTAAATCATAATGACCAGCTTTAGAAGTGGTTGAAGATAAAGAGATGAAAGATCCAAATAGAAAGACAGAGATTCCCACAACAAAATTCCACAATACAGCTCATCTTGAAATACATACACAGAACTGAGAAAGCATTTGATTCCCCATATACTGACCTTCTAAGGGAATTAATCAATAGTGAATAGCCATGTAAGTAATATCTTTATCATTATATATCTTTTTGTTAAATAAGGGAATGATATATTAAGACAAACATCTTGAATTACATACAGTGAAACATATGCTATCTTGCTGATGTGTTTCAAGTCACAAAGCACTTAAGCAGGAGGTGAAATTATGTAATTTTTATGATCAGTGTACAGTTAGCACTCTAAAAAAACCAAACAGTTGAACTGAGGAAAAGTTAAACCTCATTCATTTATGAGATACCTCATTACAGGGCCTTGACATGTATGATAAATTACTCTGATGATGTATAGGCTAGCAAACAAAGGCGGGGAATGGAAAATTAATTTATATTTGGGACCACTACTGATTTATAACATAGCCAAGATGCTATGTTATAGCATTGCTATATGCTGTTGACATCACAGCATATAGCAATGGCATAGCATTCTGCCACTCCTCCCCCGAGTCCAACCACCAATATGACACTTAGAAAAGACAGTATTTCAAAATGTCTAAACCATTTGAATAGGTGATGGTGACACAGGAGAAACCAAGGGATCAGGGTGAGGCAGCTGGAGCATTTCTGGCTTAAACTTGGCATTAGCGATCTTCACACATTCTTCAAGTGTTGTGATAAATGTATTACATGTGGCACTAAGCAAGGAAGAGGCTTCATTCATGTTCTGAAAACAAATGAAAGCACAAGCATGAGCAAGGAAGAAAAATGAAAATACGCAAATGCAACTCTCCCCCACCACCTCTCCCAGACACACTAATTTCCCTCATTACCACTAAGAACCTGCATTTCCCATTTTATTTAATCAAATGTACACCTTACCAGGAGGCCAATTTAAGAAAACAAATATAACAGCACTGTAGTTTCTTTCTGACATCTGAGGTCTTTAGGGTATCAGCCAACAATGCCTCACTGCAAAGCTTGTCTTAGAGTGACTAACTGGTATCAAAAGATCCTTCAGTAAAACAAAGGAATTGCAGCAGAAGGTGTGAACAATTTTATCACTCCAGAGCAGGGAGGTGCAGGTCCATTTCACCTCCCTAAACTGAAAACTTGCTCTGTTGTGACTAAGCATCAACCCCTGGCTTTGCACTAAATGACCAACAATATTGTTCACATGCTGCTCAAGAGTACAAAGAATGAAGTCATTCGTAAGTTCCAGTACTTTCGTTCAAAAGCACAAGTACATTCTAGTCTCGTACTTGTGCACATTCAGAGATAGATATCTACGCTGCATGTTTCCAATGCCTGGAACACTAGCTTTGACTGATAAAAAAATGGAATACCCTCCTACACAAGGAAGTAAGAATGGACAAACAAGATTGTTTCAACTACTTGAACAGAGATGCAAAACAAGACAAAATATTGTATTGCTGATATGACAGCTCTTCTGGCCTTTCAACCAAATGGCTCAGAAACACAACTGCTTCCAAACACCTGGAACAATCACAGTTAAACCATCCAGGTACTTTACACACAGAAAATCTACACACAAGCATTCAAAAATTGGCATTAGGTTACATCTCCCAACACTGGGGAGATGAATAAGGTTCAAGACAACAACAGTAACTTGAGGTGTATTATATAATGGAAAGAAAAGAACGTCTGGAATTCTGCACCTCAATGCTGGGAGGAGAGTGAGTCTCATCATGGTGAACAAATTCCTGTATTGTATGAACTTGCTGCATTAAAAGATCACAGTAGAGACGAAGTTCGGACATTTTGGTTTTAAGAGATTCACTGGTCTCACTTATTTCTATAAAAAAACATGGAAATATAAATTTATTGCATACAATGTCCATACACATTGTAATTTTTAAGCACTTTTCATTTAAATATCAATTTAAAACCCACTTAAACTTCCACTTAATTTTGAGGAAAACCGGATTCTGCAATGAATCAAGAATTATACTTGAAGTAGACAATACTTTTGGATAACTGATACTAATTTAATTACTATTAATAAAAAGCCATATTATCAGGAAAAATAAAAGTTGAAATCTTTCTTAGCTGCAGTGTAATGTAGAAAAAAAATTATTGGATAAAATTTATGCCCACGAGAGTGGCTGGAAATGGTTATATTAAGCCATCCAAGAAAAATTATAGAAAAAAATATAGTTACTATCAGAATTAAATGGCTTCACAAGAGCTACAAACAATATCATTGTTCTTGTGACAACAATACCTTGCTGGTATTTCAGCTTCTTAAGATACAAAAAGCCAATGGAGGTGACTTCTAACTCTAACACTAAAGGGGAATTTACCAGAGAGATAACTAGAAATAATTAAAATTTATATTGAAAGACAATAATACCACAATATTTGCACTATGATTATCTGAAAAAGTGATCTACTCTAGGTAACACACATACCTTTTTCTTTTTTTGTTCTGGTATCTGCTAAACAGGCTTTTGCACTCCCCAGTGCTACCAGCCATCTTTGCCTTTCAGCTGCATTAACTGCTTTCATATAGAAATGCTGCTCCCCTGGGATGATTAGCTCCATTCTCGTGTTGTCTGTTGTGTGAACTTGTGATTAAAGAGAAAAAAAAATTGAAATAATAATAACCTCAACTCAGTAACAATCATTTATTAAATACTGCTCAAAGTGTTTCAAAATGCTTACGATAATTCCACAGTAATATAGTAAATCACAATGCACCACTGCTAAGTAAGGAAAAGCCCAGAGCTGCTCAACCTTTCTCCCCTTTTTCTTCAGCAAAAGAACAAGGTAACAAGCAAAATCGATTGGAATAGGAAAAAAAAATTAAAAGTCATCCTCCCCACTTTACATCACTGATTTCATCTACACTAAAGAAACACTAACAAAAAGGAGTTACCACATGAAAAATACTTGGTGGCCCATGTAAAATAAGTTCCACTTTTTAATATGCAAGTACGCACCTCACAAGCTCTGTCACCTGTGGGGATCTGCAAAAAGTCGTAGTTAACAGCAATGGGGAGCTAGAGAACACTTGCTATTAGCCAAGGAAGCTGCACTACAGTTTAGAATACCGTAAAGACTAAACTCTTACTTGGAACAAACAGTTCACTTACTGTCTCAAATACACCCATCACCTGTGCATGTGAGCAGCTGCTAACAGTGACAAAAGTAAAAATTACTCAGGAAACCAAAAGACTAAATACTTCTGGTTTTTAAGAATTCCCACTTTTGGATCACTGCTGCTGCTCCTCTAGAAAACTGGCATGATTCAGCCTCTATCTCTGGTTGTAAGATGAAAAAGCAGTAGAACTAAACAGCTAGCTGACATAACTTTGAGCATGAATCACATACACATAAGTATTAAAACCAAAAGGTAATACATGCTGTGTTCTAAATCTCAAAACAGAACTTTATTCACATTCATTATTATCTGTGACCTATGAAGCAAACACATTGGACTACAGATAAACAAAAACAGAGGAGGAAAAACTTGTGATGCAAAAACGTATGATTGGTGATCTTTTCTATTTCCATAGCAGCTAAAATCTCCTCAAGCAGAAATCTAATAATTCTTACCTTTTATTTCACACACAGCCATCTTTATACTTCCTTTGCTGCCTTTGCAAACATCATCCTGGGAATCATAGTATGACAATATCCCATTGTCTAAAACAAACCACCGAGGTTGCCAACCTAGAGAGATCAAAAACATGAAAGTTTAGCCTAATTCCTAAATTGTAAATCAAATTAATCTCTTTGGCTGTTAAGAGGCAAATATCAAATTATTCTTATAACACACCAGGAAGTAAACAATCTGTGCATACTGAAGACCAGAGCCACTCTATAACCAGACTAGCATTATATGGATATTCCACTCCCATTCTTTTTGGGTGCAAGATCAGCATTACTTCTGTTTTCACTGTATTCTATTCTAGAGAAAAATTAAATTTTAATTTAGCCACCAGGGAATCCTTTTTGGAAGGCTGTTAAATTACATACCTCTGAAAAACCATTCTCATTCAAATATATTTTTCAGGCAGATTTTTCTAAGATTGTAGGAACTTATTTGTAAAATACAAATAAATGACTAATGCCACCAACTGCTATGCCATGTTCTCCTTTACCTACTTTATGTATTTCAGTGAAAACTTTTTATTTCCCATTTAAGTATTGACACTTTCTCCATTTCTACAAATAACATAGCACTAAAATATTCCAAGAGAGCATAACAATTACACTGGCCCATTCTACAGCTGACCCACTGGTCTGGGTCAACTGTACAATAGGAGCAGATTATCTCTCTATTTTACAACTTGACACCAAACTTCCTGCTTGCCTTAGGGTTTGGAATGGCAAAAACTGTGAGGCCAAGCCCTCTACATATCTGGCAATATGACAGTGTGTCCCAGGGTGCTTTCCAGTTGCTATCTCAAGCTGCAGCCATCCAGGAGTGGTGTATTTCAACACAGGAGGCTAAATCAGGGACCAGACTCTGAAATCAGCTACACGCTTCATTATTATTCACATTCATAGCATCATAGAATCATCTGAGGTTGGAAAAAACCTCCAAGATCATCAAGTCCAACCTTTAGCCAACCACCACTTGCCAACTAGACCAGAGGACTAAGGGCCACATCTAGTCGCTTCTTGGACACCTCCAGCAACAGTGACTCTACCACCTCCCTGGACAGCTTGTTCCAATGCAACCCTTTCCATGCAAAATTTCCTCCTGATGCCCAACATGAACCTCCCATAGTGCAGCTTGAAGCTTGAAATGGCTTGAAGCCATTTCCTCTCATTCTGTCACTTATCTAAGAGGCCAAGCCTGACCTGGCTCCAACCTCCTGTCAGGGAGCTGTAGAGTGATAAGGTCACCCCTGAGCCTCCTCTCCTCCAGGCTGAGCCCCCTCAGCTCACACAGCTGCTCCCGGTGTGACTCCATCTCTAGACCCTTCAGCAGCTCCACTGCCCTTCTGTGCACACTCTCCAGCATCAGCGCCATTACCAGTTGTAACACTAATTCAAGAAGAGTAAGACTAGGTCACATTAAATCATGTTATCACTCCATGATAAAGAAGTAATAAGATGTAACTGTATATTGTTTCTTTTTTGTTGTTTACTAGCTGTAAAAGTAAGCATACACTTCTTTTTAAATGAGTAACTTTTTAGTGGTAACTAAAAGGCAAAGCAACACTCAAATTTAAAAGCAGAGTGATAAGTACAAACACTGAAAGATAAGAATTCACACAGGAAATATTTCAAATGGTATGTGTACATCAACACTAATACTCAAAGAATATGCAATTCAGAAGACTCTGTCCTGTAAAATGCAACTCAAAAATGCACAGATCTTATTTTCTGCTACATTCTGTTGCAAGACACAGACTCTGTGCTGTCCTTATCTTGTAAGTCAATGCCTGTCAAAACAGGCATTGACTTACAAGATATTCTGCTAAATCTGACTTGCTATACTGACAAGTATTCTGCTAAAAAGGGAACCTACATGAATGACTATTCCATCCTCACATTATGCTGGTATTGGAAAAAAACACAAGCAAAGGACTTAAAAGGCCAAGTGCCTCACAGAAGCAAGTCAAAGAACAAAAACACCTCTTGTAATTTGAAACTGGGCAGTGTCCTGCATTTGAGAAAATACTTGACAAATTTGTACTTCACAACTTCTTTTTGAGGAGAAAAAAAAAAAAAAAAGCAGCTGTATTTCTGGTTTGTTTTTAATGAAGGAAGAAACTAAATGTTTTCCACAACGTCTCAGCAACAATAGTAAGTTCCTTTGCTGCTTGGTGTCCACTGTTAATGACAAGTACAGCAGCCTATTTTTGGCCACAAAAACAGATACTATACAGATAGTAGAGTAACAAGGCAGATGGTAATACAATTTAAACATTTCACTAATATGATTATTTTAAAAAAAAGTTGCTGCACTCCTACCTTCTGGAAATTGTAGGCAATCTCTGACACACTAATTTTGAAATGCAGCAGATGCTCTCTGTTGGCCAGCAGAAGCCCAAGGAAGGGTTCTGAAGTTTGCTGGTTTACAGGACTACTGGCTTTCAGCAGAAATTAGCTGCATGCGAACAGTCTATTGTGTGTACAGCATTCACAGCTACTTTTGAGTATTTGCTTATTAAATAACAGGCTTAAAAGGGAAGCACACACCACAAGAGTTCATTGCTTGTATCCATTTATCTTTTGCTACAGCAACGTTTTCAGTCACGTAAGTGAAAGTAACAATTTTCATTGTTTTGAAAACAACCTTGTGCTTATTCTTTCTCTCAGAATCACAACTTTTCCTCTATGCGTTTTCTCTAGTTATTGTGAAGAAGTGAATATATAAAATATCTATTTATTACAGCACAACTGCTCCTTTTTACCAGAAGGCCCATATCTGTGGACACATAATTGCTCTGAAAAATGCAACATTATGCTCTGTACACTTCATTTCAGAGTGTATCCATACAATCCTCGCAACGTGGCCCACATTTTATAATCCCTCAGACCAGAGTTTCACACCACTCTACACTCACAACGTGTGTATGCTGAAGCAGAACTGCACACATGAAGTGCTGAAGAACCAGAGGGCAAAGAAGATACTGCCAAAGCAGTGTAACATGAGGCACGATTAAGCGCGGTACGTGATCCAACGCTGATCTGCTTCGGAGAGACAATTAGTCCTATCACAGTGTCAGAGGAGAAATGTTTCACCTTTACACTACTGCATGCCCACTGCCTGCTCCAGAAGGGAGACCGCGTCTCTGTTACCGCAGAGGATCAGCCAAACCAAACCAGACAAATGCTGGCATTTGGTGCACCTTTTGTCTGCAGCGCTTCTAAAAATGCCTTTAACGAAACTAAAGTTCATCATGTGTTTTCCAGGTTGGAATACAGGAGCTCCCTGTCCTGCCAAAAGTCTCTAACTAACTCGGCAAGGCGCAGTCCTGGTGGCGAGAGGAGCTCAGCAGAAGGCCAGGGCCGGGGAGAGCTCGCCCGTACGGCTGCGGGCGCAGTGGGTCCGCAGGGCTCCGGCCCGGCCCGCACCCGCCCGCACCAGGCAAGCGTGGGGAGCGCGGGCACTCCTGCGCCC